>PITA01009281.1:0-78866 GCA_004023965.1 Spilogale gracilis | reverse complement strand
CTCTAGGTCTGCTTCTGTTGGTTATTTCATGTCTCCAATAATGGTAAAATTTTCTGTTTCTTTTCATTCTTGTATTTTTTAAATTGTATGCCAGACAATTTGGATGATACATTGTAAAGTCTAGATTATTCTATCTTCCTCTGAGGATTATGAGTTTTGTTGGTTTTATTCTGACAGGTAATTAAATTATTGCTTATTACCTTGACCTGCCAGATCTTTTCATTAGACTTTATGAAGTTGACTTTATCTTCATTTTCTTCTCCTTCACAGGGTCTAGCCCTTACTCTTAGTACAGAGTATCTACCTAGTTTGTTTCTGTTTTGACTGAGCCCAAACTCCATCTCTCTGCAACTCTGAAGTCCCCCAAATTTCTGCAAAATGCTCTACCCTCCCACAGTTATAATCTGTTAGGTCTGCTAGAATCTTACTCTGGGCATGTGTGTTGAAGAGTCAACAAAGGAAAATCTTTAATGTATACTCTGAGACTTTTGATCTGCAGTCTCCCTCCTCTAAGGTACTCTGCCCCTAAATCTTAATAGCGTTGCAATCCTGAACTCTGCTTTCCTTCACCCAGGCTTGGACTCTGAAGCTGCACCACAGTTTAGAAAATACTCTTATGGACAAAGCCAGGGTAAAAGTTATGGTACCCTCAATTATTTTCTTTCTCAAAGAGTAAAGCCCTTAGTTAGTGGCTGCCCAGTCCTTACAAACAACCTATATGAAAGAATTTTGAAATGGTTTGTCTTTATCCTTAAGAAAATCTGACTTTAGGTTGACACCCAGGTGGCTCCGTTGGTTAAGCATCCAAGTCTTGATTCTGGCTCAAGCATGATATCAGGGTTGTGGGACTGAGCCCTGTGTGGGGTTCTGTGCTTAGTGTGGCATCAGCTTGCCCCACTCCCTCTGCTATTCCCCCCACTCTCTCACACAAAAATAAATATAATCTTAAAAAATAAAGGAAACCTGACTTACAAAGATAATTGACTATGATCAAGAAGTGAACACTACCAAAATGCAAATATATTTAACATTAGAACATATATAATGTACTACTTACAATAAAAGAGTAAAAAAGAAAGTAGTATCATAATTTTCATAGATGCAAAGAAGATCATTTAATGAAACTTAGCATTTATGTATAATTTTTTAAAGCAAATATTTTTCTTGATGGTGAAATATTCAAAGCATTTAAAATCAGCAAAAAGACAATAATGTCTGATATCACCATTTCCACTCAACATTGAACCTAAGGTCATAGATAACATAAGAAAAAAAATTTGAGTATAAAGATTGGTGAGGAAATGCTGAGATTATATTAATTCACAGAATTCTACACTAATAAGACAATGTAATCTATACACAAATTATAAAAATTAACAGATTAATTTAATATTGGGACTATAAAAATCAATATACAAAAATCAATTGCATTTTTCTAATCAGGAAAAAAATTAGAAAACAAATTTTACAAATAGTAACAAAGCATGTTATGAAATAGTACATATAAAATGGTCCTGTTCAAATATTTTATATATGTTTTGTGCATTGAAATGTGGGAAAATACTTGTCAAAATGCTCATCATTGTTTCCTTCAGAATCTTGCCTCATTTTTTACTTTCATTCAAATGATTTCTAAATAGCTTAATTTTCCAAACAAATAGATCAACTTCATATCCAGTGTATCAATAATACCATACATAATCAATTTTTAAAATCACACTTTTACTTCAACTATTTAGAGCTGGAGAGTGAAATGTGAACATGTAACTATAGTTCAATGTTAAAGTCTACTACATTGCTGAACCTTCTAATTGGTGAAAAAAAATGATCAGAATAAGTACTTGGTGTTATAAACTCAAACTGTTTTTTCATTGATTTATTTTAAAGATCTATTTACTTATTTGACAGAGAGAGCCTGAGAGCAAGGTGGGGGGTGGGGGAGGAACAGAGGGAGAGGAAAAGGAAAAGAAACAGACTCCCGGCTGAGCAGGGAGCCCAACTCAGAGATCATGACCGAAGCTGAAATCAAGAGTTGGATGCTTAACCAACTGAGCCACCCAGGCACACCATCAGTTCTCTGATTTAATATAGCTTCAAAGGTTTTTGAACTTCTTAGAACATTAGAGGATCATCTAGTTATCCACAAATATTTGCTGGAAACCTCAATAACTTAAAAATAAGTCTTCATTCCTTGGCTGAAATGACTAAAAGACAGGTTTAGTTAAAGGATTTAAGCTAGTAGTTGTTTAGAAAGTGTGTTTTGAGATCACTTAAAGGTACCAAGTGGAATTTTATTCCCATATTTACTTTCTTCTCAGTGTTTCCCTAACATCTACTTATATGTTTTAATTTTTAATTTAAGTATTCTAAGATATCTTATTTCCCAATAAACAAACTGACTGATTTACATTTAAGACCGGCACTAATTCAAAACTCCAACCTCAAGAATAACTAGATTGTTCTTCCTGGTATTAAACTTCTGTGAGTAAACATAACTTGGAATGTTTATAAGCAGCCAAGAACATCTGGCTTACATTCCTAACAAAACAAAACAAAACAAAACAAAACCCATAAGTTAAGAAAAAAAAATTGTGTGTGTCCCCAGAAGAAAATAGCTTCATATGGATTTACTTTTCATCCTATTTATTTAAAAAATGAAATAATTACAGGTAGAAAATTAAATTATTTTTTCAATTAATTATAAAAATACCATATTTATTGTAAAAAATATGAGAAGTTAGATTAATGTAAATGGATCATTCTAAACTTCATAGCAATGGCTTAAATTAACCAGTCCTTCATTTACACAAATAAGTTTTTAAATAGCTATATATGCTCTGCTCTGGGAATCATTCTGACTCATTAGTTTCTTTCATTTGATGCTATTAAGTATCAATACTTATGCTCTTTGGCATTGCCATCAGTTTTATATCAATCTAATTAGTATTCCTATATGTAGTAATGTTAATTAAGAAGGATATTAAGTCTCAAAGATGGAAGTTTTATTCTCCTTCACAGCATTTGGTCAAAGAATTACAAATAATTATGGATAAGTACAAGAATATAAATTCATTCTGCAAAGAGAAGCAAATATTGAGACAGAGTTTCCCTCCTCCTTTTTAAGGAAAATAGTCTTGTGGACGGGGCTTTACTATGTTCTATGATTGAGATACAGAAATTGAAGGAAATTGTGGTTTTCTTTCTTTCTTTCTTTCTTTCTTTCTCTCTCTCTCTCTCTCTCTCTCTCTTCTTTCTTTCTTTCTTTCTTTCTTTCTTTCTTTCTTTCTTTCTTTCTTTCTTTCTTTCTTTCTTTCTTTCTTTCTTTCTTTCTTTCTTAGTTTTAATCCAATACAATGGGTTAACCAAACCATATAGTCTCAGCCCTAATGTAAAAGCTCTTTGATTTTAAATCCCAAATAATATGTGGTGTATATTTTTTAATGAAATCAACTAAACGATTCCTGGATCTTACCATTTGTTTTTTTTATGCCTTCATTCACTTATTAACAGATTATTGATTGATTCATTCATTCATTTGATGAGTAAATATATAATGAATACTTATCAGAGAGAATATATTTTGAAATGGTTAAGAATATGCTCTTTTGAGCCAGATGGCATGGGTTTATATTTTGCCTCTACAAATTAATTGCTTTGTGCCTTGATTTCTTCATCTGTAAAATTAGAGAAATAATGGGAAAAATAATTGTACCATTATGGATGAATTAATATATGTTAAGTTTTTAGCCAGCTATAGCCTATCATTGTGATATAATTTAATAAATATTAGCTATTATTGCATGTGCTAAATACTGTGGATTCAAACAGTACTTACTACCCAGTATAATATAAATTTCAAACTTCAAAAACTATAAGTCACTTTTCACATGGTAAGCTCTATAAATAGTTTACTGCCACTATCAATCATTCTCATGCTGTATTTCCTACATAAATTTCTCTGTATGCACCAATATGCATGGATTTATTTTACATGATAGTTTTGTTCAACATTCTCTGTTCAATTATTTTTGAGTTATGAGGTAACTCCCCCAACCTTCTCTGATTTAAATGAGTTAACCAAAAACAATTTGCTGGGCCACAGGTTTAGTTTGGATCTCCTTTATGACAACAAAAGTATGAAAAGGGCGGAGGGATACTTCTTGCCTCAAGGGTAAGCAAGGTTTGTATTGCCATATAATGTGTAATTCATTAACTTCCAGGCTATGACAAAATCTATAAATGGTTCATTAAAATATTAATTGAGAGATTGCTTAGAGAGCTCTTGGAATAAGAAAGTAACCATAATACAAAAGACTATTTAAAAACATCATCCAAGGGTGCCTGGGGGGCTGCGTTGGTTAAGATTTCAGCTCAGGTGATGATCCCAGGGTCTTGGGATCCAGCCCTGTGTGGAGCCCTGAGTGGTGAGGGATCTGCTAGATAATCTCTCTCCCCTTCTTCTGTCCCTCCCTCACCACCACCAGCCCCTTCACACCCCTCCTCCCAAGTATGTTCTCTCTCTAAAATAAATAAATCTCTAAAAACATCACCCCAAAAATTTATAAGCATATCTCCAACTTCATTCTCTTTTATTTCCTATCTTTTTTTTTTACCACGGTGTTCGAACATTTAGATCATATTTTAGTATATTTAACATCAAGCAAATTCCATTTTAAAAATATTTCCAAATTCAAGGAAAAATTAAGAAAATTTATGTCACTCAGTTGGATACCCAAGGGCATGCTTTGAATCACAGAGCAAACCAAAAACAGTTGTATAAGGACATTCTGAGTTGCCAAATAAAACTAGACTGATACCATAATCGTTTATATATAAATGCAGTTATATTTGCCCAAAGTTTTATAAGTTGGTGAGTTTTACTTTAGAGGAAATCCATGTGAAACTTTCCAATATTCTTATTGAAAGATTGGTAGAGAAACTCTCAGTATTAATGAACATCATGTTGAGATATTCATTACTATTTTTACAGAGTGACTCCATGATTCTGTGGTAAACATTCAGTAACCCAACTAAATATAATGTTAATTTTGGCTGACTAAAGAGTCATACTTTTTGAAGAATAGTTTAGGAATAATAGAGACAATAGTACCTAAACATTAATAAATATTTAAGCTTTCAGGTAAAGAGCCATTTACTAGGATCAGATACCATGTAAAATTTTATTTTTTCATAATACTCTGATGGAGAAGATAGGCTACTCTGATCATTTATTTAGAGAAATTCATATATAGAATATTAGAAAATTATTGAATAATTATAAAAAAGGGAATATGTTTCCAAATACATGCCTTAAGAAGATAATTCTTGCAATTGGGAGGTGGTCAATGAAGGGACCAATTCTAGAGAAAAAGAAACCAATTAGAAGACTCTTGAAGATTACTTAGGCAAGAAATGTTTGCATCATCATTTAAGGCAGGGAATATCAAAGTTGTTTGTAAATATTTTAGTCTTTGTAGGCCATCTCTGTTGCAAATTACTCAACTCTACCATTCCAGTGTGAAACAACCATTGAAATGAATAAGGATGGCTATGCTTCAATAAATCTGTATTTGTGGACCCTTAAATTCAAATCTCATATTTTCATGTGTCAAAAAATATTATTCTAAAATAATATGGAATTATTTTGGAATAAATTTAAAAAAAATCAGTTTTTTTCAACCACTTAAATGTAAAACCATTCTTAGTTTTCAGACCACATAAAAATAAGCAATGGGCCAGATCTGGCTTATAACTACAGCTCCCCCCAATCTAAGATAGTAGTAGTGGTTCTAAAGAAGAGACAAATTGTTTACTGATATTTAGAAGACAGAATTTATAGGATTAATGACTAATTTAATGTTGGAGGCAGAGGGAGAAAGAATGGCCTTGGATGAATCCAGCATTCTGGTTTGGTTAAGTGGTCTTATTCGCTTAAGGAGAAATCTAGAAATAAACCGGACAGGAAAGAGCTAGAAATTGAGATTTAAACTTGCTACATTAATATGTCAGTGGGATACACAAAGGGAAACATTTGAGATTCTTCAGTTTTTATGCATTGGTAATGATGTAAAAAGAAAGTGAAACCTCAGGAAAAAAGACATTAAATTGTACATCATTTTATTAGAATGAGTCACAGATATGTAAACATTATCAAGATTTTCAAAAAAATCACTCAAATATCATCACAAATTAAATATATTTTTTCAAGCTGAATAAAATATCAATAACTTAATCAAGGCATTTGAAAGCAAAGAACAAATAATACTAAATAGCAAATAATACATCAACTCATCAGAAAAGAACTAGAGAACAGAGAAACAGAGGACATGAAACAGAGGACCAAAGGAGAGAGACAAGATTCATTGACTGCGGTTGCCCAACGAGCCTTTGCTGAATAACCAAGAGAACCAGCTGGAGGTGTGTTAAGAAAAAGAGTACCCAAAGCCCTGTTAATAACTGACCTCATTTGTTCCAAGGAAAAGAGAGCTGATGTCAGTTAACTGACTGCTTTTTAGGTTAAACCATCCTGGATTTATGCATAGGAAGAATCCATATTGCTTATTTATATAAAACAATGAACACCAATACTTATACCTAAATGAAATTTATAATATGTATTATAAACAATTATTCATATATAACCACTATTTTAATATCATTTTTTTATCTGTGATTAAGTTGGACATATAAAGGACATATAGTTTATAAATTTTATATTATATATTTAAATAAAATAAAAATAACTATAAATGGATTATGAATTATATATTATAATATATACATATATATGTCTGTAAATTTAGCTTGCTAGTATTTCACTTAGGATTTTATATTTGAATTTGTAAGTGGGATAAACCTACAGTCTTTCTTTCTAAGACCATTCTTGTCTGCTTTTGTTTTCAAGTCTCAGCTCTCTCATAGAATAGGTTGGGGAAACTTACCTTTTACTCTGTTCTTTGGCAGAATTTATGTACAACTGGAATTATACATTATATGAATATTTGGACAATTCACCAGTAAAAGCATTCTGATTGAACTATTTTTGTGAATATATTTAACTATTGATTGAAATTGTTTAAAGATTATGAGACTAGTTATTTATACTGCTTGAGTAAGTTTTGGTAATTTATATTTTTGGCAAAATTATCCATTTTATCTGAGTTTTCAAGTTTATTGTAATAATATTCGACATTATTCTCATATTGTGTTTTAATCTCATGCTATGTTGGATTCTCTTTTACTAATTCCTAATATTGGGAATCCTTTCCAATTTTTTAGACATTCTTTACAAATTTTCTCTGAATTTTACCTGTATCCAAATCTTTCCCTTTTATAAGGACAGCAAACTTATTGGCTTAGGGTCCCACCTTAGTCCAGTATGGCCTCATCTTAACTGATTACTTACATGATGTCCTTTTTCCAAATAAAATCATGTTCTGAGGCACTGATTAGAATTCCAACATATGAATCTTGGCGGAGGCGGGGATGAGAGCTCACAATTCAATGTATAACAAGGCCTCAAGCCTATGGGTGTTATTTTTTTGCAGGACATTTGCTGAATACTGAAGCTGCTTTAAGAAAAGTGCTAAAATTCTAAACTTCTTAAAGTCAGAGCAAAGTTTTTCTGGATCTTGTAAAACAAAGATTAGAATTGGGTTCTCATCGGGATGTAAATCCACATAGAATACACCAGCCTCCTAGTTGAAAGTTAGGAAAATACTGCTTATGGAAAAGAAAAAGAAAAAAAAAAAGGAAAATTAAGAAAGTTAAGCATTAATCAGATGTAAATTGTGCCTTTGTAGAGCTGAAATCTAGTCTAGAACCAGCTTGATTAAATTAAGGTGGCCAGCAAATAATCTATCCACCCAGTGAAATGAAAGGTGAATCCTCTCTGGAGAAAAATTTCATGATATGGAGCTTCTGCAATTATTTTATATACAAAAATTACTAGAATCCTCCCGAGATAAGGCCATGTGACCCAAATCAAAAAGGAAATAAAAAAATAATAGAATAACCTACAAATAGTCCACATGTAAAATTTAGATGACAAGAACCTTAAAATAATTATGATAAATATATTCAAAAAGATAAATCAAAAGATGGGAAAATAAACAAAAAGATATCATGAATCTTACCAGATTATTGGAGCCTATAAAATCTGAAAAGCTGAAAAACTAAAAATCAACAACTCCTTTCAGAGTAGCTCCATCAGAGAAATGAAGTTACAGGGTAAACTGTCACTTAAAAAACTGGAGAGGTAGATAGGGCTATTGAAATATCCAATTATAATTGTACATGTGTCTTTTTCTTCTGGTAGTCCTATTTTATTTCTTGTATTTTGAAGCATAAACATTTAGAATTGTTACGTCTTCTTGACTAATCAGGCCCAGAGAGAATCATAGCTAACCTGAAGCAGAAACTCCTGAAGCCAGTAACTGGTAAAAACACTAAAAGAATAATTGGTGAATTAGTGGAGGCTGAGTGTGGACAAGCTTGAGAGTTAAAACTCCTGATGGCTCTGTCCTAGGGTAAATCCACACTTTCATGAGTTTTATCTCCAGGAGCCCCAAAGGTTCTTACAGTAAAGAACAGATAAAGATTTTCCACATGCATTATTCAAGGGAGAAAAAATAAATAGCCATTTTGAAATATTCCCAAAGGTCCACCCTCAAAGGAAACTGCCTTACCAGAGGGTGACCCAGGGAAAATGGCAATTAGCCAATCCAGCATCCTCTAGCCTGCCTGTCTCAATAGAGGAGAAAAAAAGGTAAGCAACCCTTTCCTTAGTCACATCCCAGTGCAATACTGGGCCAATTTAAAAATGTGGAGACTTAATAATAAGATTATAGAATACTTTATACTATTCCATCAGCGGGACTCCAGTATAAAACAGTGCATTACAACTGAGAGTGGTAAAATATAGACCCTGTTTAAGAAGAAGGTTTAAGGGAAACATTAGAAACAATGTAAGTTCAAAGACATTAAGGAAATAAAGAGCTGGGGGGAACCTATCAGACTAGAATCTAAACAATTGAAAAGAAGGTAGAAAAAAGATGGGGCGCCTGGGTGGCTCAGTTGGTTGAGTGGCTGCCTTCGGCCCAGGTCATGATCACAGAGACAAGGGATCTAGTCCCACATCGGGCTCCCTGCTTGGCGGGAAGTCTGCTTCTCCCTCTCTCACTCCTGCTGCTTGTGTTCCCTCTCTGGCTGTGTTTCTCTCTGTCAAATAAATAAAATCTTAAAAAAAAAAGGTAGAAAAAAGAAAAAACAAATAGGTAGAGTAAATAAACAAATTCCAAGGTATTAGATATAAACAGAACCACATAAAGATCACATTAAATATGACTAGCCTACATATTTCAATCAAAAGGCAGAGATGGTCAGGTGGAATTTTTTTAAAAAGATCTAGTTATTGGGGCACCTGGGTGGCTCAGTTGGTTGAGCGACTGCCTTCAGCTCAGGTTATGGTCCCGGAGACCCTGGATCGAGTCCCACATCGGGGTCCCTGCTCAGCGGGAAGCCTGCTTCTCCCTCTCCCACTCCCTCTTCTTGTGTTCCCTCTCTAGCTGTGTTTCTCTCTGTCAAATAAATAAAATCTTTAAAAAAAAAAAAAAGATCTAGTTATTCACTACCTAGAAGAAACTCACTTTTAATAATAAGACAAGTAGGCTAATAGTAAAAAGATGGAATAATGTACAAAATACATACTATTCATAATTATGATACATACATAATATGAATTAAAAGAAAGAATTGTTATATTAATATCAAACAAAGTGTATTTCAGAGCAGAGAATATTGCTGGGGTTAAAAAGAATTATCTCATAATGACAATGGGCCTGATTAGTCAAGAAGACGTAACAATTCTAAATGTTTATGCTTCAAAATACAAGAAATAAAATAGGACTACCAGAAGAAAAAGACACATGTACAATTATAATTGGATATTTCAATAGCCCTCTTTTAATTACCAAATAATAGACAATAGTAGCAATATACAATACTTGAACAATACCAACAATATACAATACTTGAACAATACCAACAGCCAAGTTGATCTAACTGACATTTACAGAACTTCCCACCCAACAACAGCAAAATCCAGGTGTACTTAGATCTGGAACACTTTATAAAGTGTTTGGCTTTATAAGGTTGTTTTCTATAGGACCACTGGCTAAAGAAGAAAGGTTCTGAGACCTGAGATTACAAAGGAATCTACACCATTTACTATCATCCACTAGAAGTGGACTGCTAGAACACCACCATTTTCATCAGAGTTGCTACTTAAGGACAGTAGACAAGGGAAATCTTCTAGGTGGGAAGAATCAAAATTATTTTTCCTAGGTGTCACTGAAAGATGAACAATAATACCCTTTTTCTTAACTACTGCCTTATGATTTTACCAATCACTTGGGATTTGGACAGAAAAGTTTGGACAATTCATAACATTTGAGGAAAGGGTAAGGTAATAGACCTCTCAGAAACCCATGTGTAAATGTTCATGTGCCACGTTACACATAGACCCATGTGTAAATGTTCATGTGCCATTTGAATGCTCACCTAGACCCATGTGTAAATGTTCATGTGCCATTTGAATGCTCACCCAAGCCACTAAAGAAGGCTCTCAAACAATAAAAGATGACTTGTTCCATGCATGTAACTCAGTCTCTTCTCCAGCCATTCTAAGAATATGCTAAATGGGCTCATGAACAAAACTGTCATTGTAGCAGGGTTGGAGACCTTGTATCTACTCAACACAGATGTTTTGCCTGAGCAGGGCTGATCTGGATAAGACTATGCTGTGTACTCACCTGGTCACCAGAAGTCAACATTGAGTCCCATACACAGCACTCTGCTCCAGATGTATTAACCTCAATCTGAAGTCAGACTGAATACACTGGACCCCTTGCAACATGAAGGAATTATTTTCCTGCCTAGAATAGATACTTAGTATGAATATCCACTTTCATTTCCTTTCTTTCCACTAAAGATGCTGCTAAAACACTATATGCAGGACTTATTAAATTGTCTCTTTTTTTTAATGTAGCTGTGTCTCTTTCAATATTGCTTCTAAATAAGAAAATGATCTTACTGAAAAAGATGTGGGGAAATGTGCTAATACCCATGGGCCTTATTAATAATGACATGCACCCCATTACTTAGAAGCAGCTGGCTTTATGGAGCAATGTATTGTCCTATTAAAGATTCAGTATTAGTACCATCTGAGACAGCACTTAGCAAAGTTAGAGTACTATTTGCTTAGAGGATGCAGTATATGTTCTGAATGAATAAACAATATACAGTGTTGTTTTTCACATAGACAGACTTCAACCATTGTGTAGGGGAATATTTCACTAACGGGTAAAAATGGGAGTGGCTCTCTCACTATGGCAACCAATGACTCACTCACATTTTTGCAATCTACCCCCATATTTTCGGTACTGCATATTACTAAGTCTTAGATCCTAAAGAAATATTTTCACCCAGAATTTTTCCACGGAATTAGAAGTTGGGTATTTTACTTTATTTATTATTATTATTTTTTAAGATTTTATTTATTTATTTGACAGAGAGAGAGAAAGCACAAGCACTGGGAGCAGCAGAGGGAGAGGGAGAAGTAGGCTCTCCACTGAGCAGGGAGACCAATGTAAGGCTCAATCCCAGGACCCTGGGATCATAACCTGAACCAAAGGCAGACACTTAACTGACTGAGCCACCCAGGTGCCCAGAAGTTGAGTAAATATTCATGTTATTGGACAAATAGTTTTAAAAAGCAAGGAATAGTTACTGAATTGGCTATGGTAATTAATTCAGGCTCTCAAGAGTAAACAGAATTTCTGCTCAATAGTACATCCATGGGGTGCCTGGGTGGCTCAGTCGTTAAGTGTCTGCCTTTAGCTCAGGTCATGATCCTGGACTCCTGGGATGGAGCCCTGCATCGGGCTACCTGTTCAGCGGGAAGCCTGCTCCTCCCTCTCTCACTCCCCCTGCTTGTGTTTCCTCTCTAGGTGTGTTTCTCTCTGTCAAATAAATAAATAAAATCTTAGAAAAAAAAAGAATTAAAAAAGTAGTACATCCAAAAAAAGAATGGAACTCAGAAATGTTCTTGATGATAAAAATTAATAGAAAACTCTAGCATCATGCAGGAAAAACCATTCTGAGTTAAGAGGCCTCAGCAGTGAAAGCTTGCATCAGCATACTAGGTACCATATCTTTCTTAGATCAGATGTTTACTGTGTAGAAAAATCATGAAATGGGGACACCCTACCAGCAAGTGGAAACAAGTGTACCAAGTAAGGTAAGCATTCATGGATCAAATAATATCCACCCACAAGGAGTCAAGGGAGATAAAGCGGAGCAGCATTCTTCAAAGTGTGTTCTCCAGACCCATGCAGACCTATGAACTGGTGTTACCAGCCTGTACAAGAAAAGTATGGAAATTGAGTATTATTGTATAGAAAATTTTGTGGCAGCTTAAGAGTAATGTTACTGTTGAACTTTAAAATAAAAAACAAATAATTGAAGAAAAAATATAAACAGGGTAGTAGAAGAAGGAAGTTACAGATATTAACCATGACCTTTTATCTTTTGTAGAAATGGGGACTGTGGTATCTAACTCTTCTTGTTGTGTTATGTATATATATTCATTAATCTCTATGCAGATACATGAATTTTCCTTTTCCTTTACTTTTTACTCTATTTTATTTCTTCATATGTTAGCATTCATTAAATGTGTGGATGTACATTTTTGCACATGTGGACATCTGAAAAACTCAAGTCCATCTTACAACTAATAATATGTTATGGTTTAATGACAGTGTTTCTTCTTTTTCTAAATTTTCAGTGCAATGCATTGATTAAGGATGAAGCTTGCAAATAATAAATGTCTTATATCGGTTCAAATTCAAACAAAAGAGTGCATTGGCAGTGGTTAACTGTAAAATCTTGTATTAAAAATTATAGAAAGCCAAGATGGGATTGTGACCGTAAAGAAGAGGAATAAACATCACCCAAAAAACACTGAAATCAGTCAGTAAATAATGACCCAATCTCGCTCTTTTGGAGAGAATGTGAGCATGCTTGTTTTGTTTGTTTGTTTTTGTTTTTGTTTTGAGAAATAGTTGTGTTATGCTAGATTGGAGTGTACAGTTGATGCTATAATTGGGAGGCTGAATATAGAGAAATGATATATGTTGGGCGATCAACAAGTAGACTGCACTAGCCATCAGTTGCAGGTCACACCAAAATCATTTGCCCTTCCTGGGGCACCTGGGTGGCTCAGTTGGTTAAGCAACTGCCTTCGGCTCAGGTCATGATCCTGGAGACCGGGGATCGAGTCCCACATCAGGCTCCCTGCTCGGTGGGAAGCCTGCTTCTCCCTCTCTCAGGTCCCTCTGCTTGTGTTCCCTCTCTGACTGTGTTTCTCTCTATCAAATAAATAAAATCTTAAAAAAAAAAAATCCCTTGCCCTTCCAATCATCATAAATCCCATATTTTTCAATGAAATACCAAAACTACATCTTTCAATCACTTGTGAGCAGGCAGGTACTGGCTTTCACCAAGCAAAAATATTCAAGACACCCAAGATGGAAGAGATGAAAGAAAAGAGAATTTAACAACTCATGTGGTAAGGGAGAAATGTAAGTTACAAGCAATAAGATCATCACATGATTGCCAAGCCATACTAAAGAATGTAAATTTCTTCAACTGTAAGATTTCTTCAATGTAGGATCATCTCAATGGTCCCTTGTTTGGAATTCACACTATAGAGATACATGGTAATTGTTCAAGCTGGAGATTAATCAGATAGGGATGGCAAAAATTTACTAAGATAATAAGCCAAGGCATCAGGAAAGAAATTTAAAGTATTTTAAAATTTAAAGTACTTAAATACTTAAAATTTAAAGTATCAGTAGGGTCTAAGATAAAACAATGGATTTAAAAATTAGAAAGAAATAGAATGGTGAAAATAAGCACCTAATAAATAAAAGAGGGAAAATAAATATTTATATCTTACTGTATATATTATATAATATATATAAAACAAAAGAGATACACATAAAGAAAAACAAATACTGTTCAGCTTATTTTAATGACACCATAACATCAGGAATAATCTTCACCGGTTGTCCACTTCTTTGTTGATCCGGAAAGCCATAACCTCAGGGACAGTTCAGCCCTGGGAATGAAGAGAACTCCAATGGCAAAATTTTCTCCTTCCACTCTCATTTTGGAGCTATCTTACTGTTCTTGAAGAAAAGTTTTACTCATTGTTTTCTCTCTCTCTCTTTTTTAACACACTGAAATTTAAATACAGTCTCTAGAAGACATGCCCCTTATCATAGCTGGCTTCAGCTAATAGATTCCTAGAAAAGCCTCTGAGAATCCATGCTCCTAGTTTCTGTGGTATTGACACTGAACTTAGCATTAGTTATACAAAGTAGTTGAAGTACAAAGTTAAGAGAATGCCTTTCCAGAATAGGTCAGAACAAAATACAAAGATCCATCCATTAATTAATTCCTGCTCCCAACTGCTTTTATTCAACTAAAGTATGGCCAATTAAAAACAAAGACACAAAATCTTTGACACTTCTGTTGACAGTTGGGGTCTGCGTCTTATTCTCTCATATCAAAGTGGGTTGTGTCACTGCATTGATCAATAGAATAAAATAGAAGGGGCATTTCTGGGATCTGGCCTTAAGAGACTGAAAGCTTTCATTCCTCTCTCTCAGAACACTTGTTCTTGGCCCCTCTGGGCCATAGGAGCCTCCAGGTAAGAAGTTCTAGTATCTGCTGGAGAAACTACATGGCAATGCCCTGATGCTACATGGAGAGGGACCCAGCTGACCCAACTGAACCTTTTTTGCCAAGACTCCAGGTGTGATAGTGAGCCTGTCTTTGACCCTCTGGACCAGCCTATGCCATCTGCCAAGTACCACTGAAAGAACCCTAGTCAATGTCATGTGGAACAGAAAGGGGCCCACCATGTTCTGCCCAAATGCCCGATGCCCAAAATCATGGATATAATTAAATGGTTGTTATTTCAAGCCACCAGGTTTTTGGATAGTTTGTTATACAGTAATAGATAATCTGAAAAAAAAGTATGGCTGAAAAGCTGCACGTAAAGACTATTTTTATAAATCTGCCATAAATTTCTCCTTAAGTTACTTCATAATTTAGAGCTGCCTTCTGTTCTTTTTGGTGAGTACTTTAACTTTAAGAATTGTTGTCTCTTAAGTCCCTCTGTTAAGGAACTAACGACCTATAAACATAAGCTTATCTTCATTTGGGAGTTTCATACCTGAAGGGATAGAAGAATAATTTTTTTATTAAAAATAATATAAAGCACAAATCTTCCTCTTCCCTCTGTTCTCACCCCTGTTTTGGCTTCTAAATAAAGCATGTAAGCAAAGCATTTGCATTCCTATGTTTTATAGTTACTCAGATGTGTATTATTGTGCACATTAAAAAAAAAAAAGGCAGTAGGGTAATGCTCCCTGCACTGGCTTTGTTCCAAGTTTGCTCCACCTAACGCCTACAGGCAGAGTGGGTGAAGCTATTTGCCAATCCGTAAAGCATTTGGGATCCTCTTGGGTAAAATGCGGTGTTGGAATTATAAGACCATTATCATTAACAATTGGCAGGAGATGCTCCTCATTTCTCCTGGAGAGATTACAGGGGTGGAAGGATGTTTCCCTTAATCACCACGCTGACCTACCTGACAGAGACTAGTGCTACTTGAAAGCAAGCCCACTGCCTTGGGTCCCTGAGGTCCAAGCATCCCCTCTCTCCAAGCAGCAGGGACACAGTCCAGGGTAAGGAAATGAAATTCTTATGCCAGACAAAACGGTTATGGCAGTCGGTGGTCATTACTCAGAATATTGCTTCTGGGGGAATTAGATGTGAGAAATGTCATAGAAGGAGGAAGAGATCTAGTTAGGACAGCTTCAGTCATCGGTCCCATCAATCTGGGCACCTACCCAGGACACTCTGGTACAACATCTCTGGCCTATATTTGATTGACAAAGATAGTTACAGGATAAAAACCAGGGTTTAGTTACTGAGTGAAATAATAGTAACTATCATTGCAGAATACCTGTGGTGGGCTCAGCACTCTGTTTACCTTTTCTCATTTAGTCATAATAGTAGTTCCATAAATTGGAAAATATAATTTTTCATTATATAGATGAGCCCACTGAGGCTGTGAGAAATTTAGTAACCTAGCCAGGATTATATAGCTAAGAAATGGCATAAATGGGATTCAGCCACTTTCTGATACAAAAGTTGTTGTCCTTCCATTTCCATACACAAAATTGATAAGACAACCTTAGAACTTAGGTTCCTCTGCTTAAAAGGAAAAAAAAAAAAACAAGAAAATAAGCAATAACTAGGAAGACAAGAACATTGGAAGAACGATATTTTGCTATGGTGAGGATTCTAGAAGTGCTATCCACCAATGAGGGCATAATGAAGTAAATTCTTGGCAAACACAAAAGCTGTGAAGGGAGAGCTTACTATTGTCTACGTGTTGCTCAAAGTGCTTCTATACTAAGTTGTCTCAACTTCCACAATGACCCTATGAGGTAGGTATCATTAACAGCCCCATCTTACAAATGAGGAAACTGAGGCATTCAGAGGTTAAGTCACAGGCTCAAGCTTACCTGGCCAGTGGGTTAGCCAACCCAGGTTTTAAATCAAGATCCTAATGCCAGAGACTACTCTTCTAGTCTCCAGTGCATGCCAGGATTGGAACCCCAGCTCTGCCTCTTTCTAGTTGTGTTCCTTAACCTCCCAGGGTCACGTTTTCTTCATCTCTACGATGGGGATGATGGTACCTGACCTAGGAAACTGCTGGGAGGATTCCACATTTGGTGGTCAACAGCACATCACCGAACACCATGTTTGGCCCATCATCCTTCCTCCCAAACTCTTGACCAGATCCCCACTGGTTTCTCCCTTCCTTTTTCTCTCCTTTGTATTCTTTCCTCTTCCCTTGTGCTCTGCCATGCTGGTTCATTAGTGCTGACCTGGAGTGTGTCTACAAAGGCATTAGAGTAGGCATCCTGCCTTCTAGCCAGGTGGTGCTCAGACCCTGTTCCACATTCTGTTCTCCCTCCTCCTTCATCCGAGCTCAGGCCACTCATGGTCATTTGTGTATAAAGTCTGACTGAAGGGCGCCTGGGTGGCTCAATGGGTTGGGCCTCTGCCTTCGGCTCAGGTCATGATCTCAGGGTTCTGCTCTGCAGGGAGCCCGCTTCCTCCTCTCTCTCTGCCTGCCTCTCTGCCTTCTGTGATCTCTCTCTCTCTGTCAAATAAACAAATAAAATCTTTAAAAAAAAAAAAAATTAAAGTCTGACTGAAGCCCCGGGGCAAGAAAATATCTGTTGCTCTAAGAATCAAAACTCCCCCAATGGAGAGTTCCAGCAAGTCACCGCAGGAGGTGCTGGTACCGGAACTGGAGTTGCTCCAACAGCGTTTATTTGGGGGCAACACCACTATCACAAAGTCTGCTTTTGGATTCGTCCGCATTCGGCCCATAGAACCAGAGCTGAAGAAACATCAGCTGGGCTGGCACAGTCCTTATTCCTTTCATGTCCCCCTTGTCAACAGTTTGAAAGTGAGATGGCTAATTTTGTGCCTGACAAGAAAGGACGGATCATTTTCTCAGATGCTGTTATCAGCAGAGTCAGAGCTGGAGCGCTCTCTGAGGGAGTCCCTGAACCACAGGTTACTGGCAGGCAGGCAAACACTCGCTGACAGCCATTTGTGACCAACTATGAAACACCATCTGCTGCGGTTGGGGGAGGAACGGCTCCAGCAAGTGAGAGTCACTGTAGAACCTTTCTGTGTTAACTCAGGGCAGCCTTCAGGTAGCCCTAGAGGAAAACCCGTTTTGTATTCCTGGACAGTATGTCTCATCCAGATTCTTAATATGCATAAATTATAGAATATTGGTATTTTTTTCTAGGAGTGAAAAAAATTCAATTTCTCTTCATATTAAAATGCAAACATTACACCACCGAACATGGCAAAACAATACTGTGAAACAAATACAGTCGAGACCTGGGTCAATTTCCTTTGGAGATTTGAGCCAACTTGTGTATGGACACCATCAAAAAGGCAGCGGTGACTAGACTGATACGCCTTCGAGGTTTGAGTTTGAGATTAAAAAAAAAACTGATCATTCCTGCATTTGGGGGGAGGAGAGGAGGCTGATAATTTTCGGAAGGAGTTTTACTTTATAACTCAAGATGTACGTCAGGAAAAGTAGTTATTTGTAATGAGTGACAGAAACCTTATTCAGAAGAAAAAGGGACTTTACTGAGGGGAAAGATTGCAGGTCTTGAAGAGACTCAGGAAAAGGAAGTCTTTTTTGCTCATTAACATGAATGAGGCACACAGCCAGCGGCATATGCCAACCCTCTCCCTCTCTGGTCAGAAGTCTGGGTTTTCATTTTTAGGAGTCTTAATAGTCTTGTGTCTCATGATTAAGTAATGAGAGCTGGCATCGGGATATCTAAAGTTTAGCTGATCTTGCATTTATCCTCATAGGCTAGGGAAGACTGTTAAGACAAAATGTTTTAAGGCCAAATGTTCAAGCAAAGATAGATGAATAGATAGAAAGATAGATACATGTACACACACACACACACACACACACAATGACAATTTTTTTTGACTCTCCACTTGAACTCAGGGAACTTGGCGGGGTTACAATGTTTGCTGGTGGAAAATACTTGCCACAGATTAAAAGATCTGAGTTCTGTGTTCAAGCTCCCAAATGAAAAGCCAACCCCTTACTGAATCATTCCAGTCAAACCTATCAGAATGTCCACGCTCATGTCCTTTCGGAGTTCTTAAGATGGAAGAGATCAGGGATAGGTGTCCTTGCATTTTAATCTCCTAGAAAGGAAGAGGAGCTTCTGTTCCAAAGCTGAAATCCAATAACCTCAAGAGAAGAATCCAGCTCGTCCCTGAAATCTGTGCTTCACAGGGAGGGGAGGATGCGGGTGGTAGTCCAGACCTTTATGAATCCCATTACACCAAAGCGTGGGTATGACCCACTCATGGGAACAGAGCACAGCGGTGATGGGAGAGAGGGGGAAAAAGATTTAAATGTGCTTTCACTTATGGCCGTGCAATATGAAAAACAAATCTAAACATTTGTCTGTAGAATCAGGTGATGATTGGCGGTCCGCTGTCTCAAGGGGGGCAGGAAAATGGTCCATGCACCTGCCACCTAATTCAGTTTAAAACCTGACACATTTACCAAGAGTGGGCTGGCATAATGAAGTTCATTCAGGCTGTCAGTGGAGTCAATAACTTATCCCCCAACTGCTTTTGTTTCAGCAGCGGCAGTCCCTCTGATCGGCTGAGGTACTTATTCAAGTAAAATTTATTTTCAATTGCGGGCCATAATGCCACGGGCACAAGCCTGGCTTTGACAGAACCTTTTGCTCAAGGCTACGCTATTGTTAAAGTTCGTGTCCATTGTCTGGGCTCTTTGATCTGTCAAAGCGGCTTAACAAGCTGGTTAAAAACTGTTTCAGATAACAGGTGTGTCCTTTGAGGGCACAGGGACATTTTTCAGCTCTTTTAAAAGACTGGTTTGAGGATTGACTTAAAATTTACAAGCTGGTTGGTGGTGATATATGTAAAGCACTTTTAAAACAAGAAACTGAGATTTAATGTCTTTACTTCCTTGGATTTCTGCAACAAGCCATCTTTTTAAATGAGAGATTTAAGAGACAAGTTGTTGTTGTTGTTGTTTTCAACAAATCAAGTGTTAAACTGTTTGAATGTGGATTTGTATGGAATTAGGACCTAAATTCAATGTGTACTAGAGGTGTGAGAGGCCACTACAGTACCCGTGCAAAGGCCCCGTGGTCACCGGTGGCCTACCAATTTCTGCCTGAAAATCCGAAAGTCTTCTAACATAGGGAGATAGGCCTGCCCTAGAGAGTGTAGAAAACTTACTTCTTTTCCTAATTCTTGTGCCATAAAAAAAAAAAAAAGATATTACAAAGGTTTTGGGGGAACCAAATGATTTCTCCCTATCAGTTTCAGAAGCCCCCTCATCTTTTTCTGAGGGTGAATATACTCTCAGCTGCCTCTTTACAAGCCTATCATAAACCCTCTTACTCCGTCCTCTTTTATGGCAGTAATTTTGTATTGGCTGAAGATTAATGAGGCTAAAAAGATGTGAAGCTTTGACCAGGGGCACAACTGGGTCATTTACACTATTCATCTGCATAAAGCTGCTTCAAGTTCACCCAACTTTCTTTGGGAAGGAGTAAAAATTAAGGTGAGTCTCAACTCTGCATGGAAACTTTGGCAAAATACCCTCCATCACACTCCTGATTTTCTATATATTTCTAAATTGGGTCAGAATAGGAAATTTAAAATTCAAGAACTCAACCATATATTTTAGTCTAAAAATCATCCCGAAAGAAGAAAATCCACAAAATTTGCTGGGAACATTTATTTTATTATTAATTTTCTTTCTAGAGTAGTTAAGTCTAGATGCAGTTATTATACCTGAAAGAAGTGTCCTTAAAGGTCTGCACAAAAAGAGGTTAAAAAAAAAACAAGTAGAAAATTTTTATTTTAAAAAAGTCTTTTTAAACTTGCTTCTTATTCCTCAAAACAAAACAAAATAAAATAAAACAAAGCAGAAAGAGCATAGCTAAAGTGTTTAGTACATGTAGAAAAGCCCTTACCATATGCAAGAAAGTCTTCGCTACATATAAATGTTTCATGTGTTGCAGAGACATTCTCAATAATGGGAAGAAGGAGGAGGAATTAAATCACTTGAGGAAGTGTGATTAGTTAAAATGGGAGAAAAATCAATTCTGGTTCTCACCCTGCCTCATGTTATGAAATAATCCCCAGGTGGAGACATTGTAGTTCACATCTGAATGGAAGCTGGTGTTTAAATTTGAGCAAGAGATTAGCTTCTCTGAATCTCCTCCATTCATAAAATGAGGACAATTATTTGAGCTACCTTAAGACAGTGTTTGGGGATTAACTATGATAATTTTGAAAAAGGAAGTTTAGCCCTCTAGGTATTACTAGCTGTTATTGACTCACATCCTATAGTTACTAATACAAAGATCAATTATTACCAATTTTGGGATATGGAAGGACTTGCTAAAGTACAAAAATAATCAAAAGTAAGTAGAATCAAGGCTATAACAATATGGATTTATAAATTCTCTAGGAATTAAAAAGAGTAGCCAAAAGAAATTAAATACAAGAAAAATATTTCAAGATCAAAAATGAAAAAGAGAACAAAAAATTAAAAAATAAGTAAGCAACAACAAAGTCATCAAAATTAAAAGGCAAATGACAAGCCAGAAAAGACATTTAAAAAAAATTTACCACCTTCTATATAACTTAGTGAAATACTAAGCTGTCAACAGATAATTTGGAAAGAAAACATAAACCAATAATTTCCGTGGAAAGATATACTATTTTTTTGATGACTACAACACCAGTTTATGAGCTCTGGAAGGCCTAGGAAATTTTACCAACATTGTTTACTGCAGTATCTCCAGAATCTTGGAAAGAACCTACCACACAGCCTATGGATGCCTCCCATCTTCATTATTTAATGGAAAAATGTTCTTGTTATCAAAGAAATGCAATTTTAAATGAGTATGTAAGAAGGCAACCCTATGCACAAAGAGAGCAGTATACACCCAACTGTTTCTTCAAACTGATTTATAAGAATGAGATGCTGGAGAAAGATTCAGTATACAAATATAGAGAAAAGGCAAGTTTTTGTCTTATAAAAGGAAAAAATAATCTTAATTCTTCTCCTTTCAGTGTTCATTTTAAAGGACAATCAAAAAAATCATTCTGACTTAAACATTGCATTTGAACTTCGATAAATCTAAAGGTATAAAACACTGCATGGGCTGCTTTGTTATTTTTATAAAAATTGGATTTGTGGTAGAACTAATGAATTGTCAGAGAGATATTCACTAGCAGCCTGTTTTCCTAATCCTTTTTTATTCCAAGAGCAGGTCAGAATGGTCTCTCCCATGTGCTCATCTCTAGGGAGTATTAAAGTTTCCTCCTCCCTGTCCATAGCCCACACCAAGCCCTATTTCTGTTCCACTCCTCTGACTTGCATAATGCACCTCGCCAAATTTACATACATACCTACAAACATGTGTGCACATATCAGCGGGATCGAACACAGCATGCATTATGAGCCCACAGATCTATTAAAGAGTTTCTACTTAGAACAGAGCAAGGCAGCATTCTGAGCTCTCAGGCAGCCATGACTTCCTCATGTTCTTCCTCTGATTTTCTTTCTTGAATTTCATAGTCAGTGGGGGCAAGACTGGGCCTACCCAGAAGTTAAAGGATGACAGAAGGGGTGTAAGGCTGAAATAATGTCCTCTCCAAGATTCATATCCTTCCAGAACCTGTGAATATGATCCTATTTGGGAAAAGGGTCTTTGTAGGTGCAATCAAATTAAGATGAAGGTCATCCTGGAGGAGGATGGGGCCCCAATCCAATGATGGGTGTCCTTATAAGAAGAGGGGAATTTGGACCCCCAAACACAGAGATATACGAAGGGAAAGCTGTGTGAAGACAGAAGAAGAGATGGGAATTATGCAGCCACAAGCCAGGAACACCTGAGCCACCTGAAGCTTGAGGAAGGATTCTTCCCTAGCACCGCTAGGAGTGTGGCCCTGCCAACGCCTTAATTTCAGACCTCTTGCCTAAGAGCACAAGAGAATAAATTTCTGTTGTTTTAAGCACTGGTTTATGGTACCTTTTTACAGCAGCCATGGGAAGCAAACACAGGAAGTCTCAAGGGAGGCACTGAGCACACCTGCTTAAAATCTGAGTCTTCCACCAAAGGAGCTCACACATGGTTGGGAGACCTGGTGGAGACCTGGCCAAAGTCTTGGTTCTGAACAACTCATTGACCTGGATACTCTCTGTACATGGCCCTCAGAACCCGGCTGACCTTGCTAAGAGCTGAATGTCGGTTTGGGTGTTTGTGGATCCTAGCAATCCTTCACATGTTACATGACTAGTGACAATCACCTTTGAGGACTGGATTTCTCAAGTTAGCTGCTCTCATCAGTGGATCAGGATCATTCATCCTTATCTGCCTTCCTCTTGCTCTCAAAGAATCACAGATGATTAAAAAAGGAAAGAGCCTTAAGAATATTTATTTCAAGGCTCTTATTTCACAGAGAAGAAAACAGGATCAGAAGAGTTGAGCGTGTGAACTAAGGTCACGCAGCTCTCCTGGAATAGACTGACACCAGAATCTTATACTCCTCACTCCAAATATCATTCCTTTAGACAGCAAATATTTGCCAGGAGCTCGCCTCTATTGCTCCAGACCCTGATTCTAGGCTTAAGGAGATCAAAAGAAGAATAAAGAGACAGACTCTGCTCTTAGAATTAAATGATAGTAATTTATTGTTTCATGTCTCTCTCCCCTTCTGTAGGCAGAGGTTGAGTTTTTCTTTAATGATCATCAGATATCAGTTGGTCTCTGGTCTCTTATATAGACAGAGACAGACGTTTATTTTAAGAAACTGGCTCATGTGACTGTGAAAGCTCCTTAGTTTGAAATTTGTAGGGTAGACCAGCAGTCTGGAAGCATAGGCAGGATTTCTATGAGAAAGCTTGGATTTTCCTTGTAAGTCCTTCAACTGATTGGGTGGGGCCCACCCACTGCAGAGGATAATCTATAAATAAAGTTGAATGATTGTAAATGTTTATCACATCTACAATATAGCTTCATAACAACATCTAGAATAGTGTTTGACCAAACTGGACACTGTAGCCTAGTCCAATTGATACATCAAATTAGTCATTACATATCTCCACCATCTAAACCATATATGTTGGTTCCCACCACCTCGATTTCTGTGACCTCAGTTTGTCCTTCAGGTTATAGCTCACATGTCACCCATCAGGGAAGCTCTCCCTAACTTCCCTAGCTAAATTTATGTATGTATTTTAAAGATTTTTTACTTATTTATTTGAGACAGAGAGAAAGCACAAACGGGGAGGAGGATCAAGGGAGAGGGAAAAGCAGACTCCCCCATAAGCAGGGAGCCTGACATGGGGCTCAATCCCAGGACCCTGAGATTGTGACCTGAGCCAAAGGCAGACACTTAACAGACTAAGCCACCCAGGTACTCCTCCCTACCTAAGTATAATCAACCAAGTTACACTCAAAATATTTTGCTATTTAGATTCCTTCATACCTCTTATTTCTATCTTGTTAATTTATTTGTTGCTTGCCTGTTTATTTGCTGCCTCCTCCATACAATGGCATTAGGGAGCCTTATCTATCTCGTTCACTGCTTTATCCCAAGAAGGAGTTTACTACAGTGGTTAAGAGCACGAACACTGGGGATGGGCTGCCTGAGTTGGAACTTGCCACTTAATAGTTACCTGTCTTTGGGAAAGTCACCCAAACTCTCTGGGCCTTAGTTTTCTTATCCCTGGACTCAGAACAATAATAACTTTTAACTATTTACCTAGGGCTACGGCAATAGTTAAATGAGTTAGTAGATATGAAGCATGAAGGAGAGTGCATGGCCTGTAGCAAATGCTGTGCATTTAACCTATTTACTAGTGTAGTAGAAACTGAGTATAATTGGAAAAGGATGAGTGAATGGATTGAAGTGATTCTTGGTGACCAACTCCACTTACCTGCACAGCACCGTTTGTGGTTTGCACTGCTCTAATCCTGCTCGCAAACAGGAATTCTGCACTCCCCAGCTTCTTTCAAATCCCCTCTTCTGCCCCTGGATGTTTTCCTGTTGTTGCCTATTGCCTCACCTCTACACTTGACTAACAGTTCAGCTTGACATACCCCAGACAGGGGGAAATGCCCATGCGAATGCTCTTGCGTCCTCTATCGGAGTACTTAGCACACCGTTTTGACATTTGCTTGATTATATTCTCCCACTTGCCTGGAAGCTTCCTGTGTACCAACATCACATCTTTTCTTATTCCCTACTGCTCCCTCAGAACCTAGCACAGCACTCAGAGCCGGACAAGGTTTACTGAATGAGTGAATGAGTAAGGCAAAAAAATAAAAAAAATTGCCAGGACTACCAGTGATTCTCTGGAAACAAGACCTCACTAGAGAGGTGGTAGAAACCACTGGAAAGGATGAACAGAAGAAATATTATGTAAGTTATCAACATGGCCACCAAGAAAAAGAAGAGGTAGAAGTCAAAGAAACATATTAAAAGGAATTATTCATGAACATGTAGAACAGATTTTAGGAGCACCAATTTTTTTAAAGACTTTATGTATGTATGTATGTATGTATGTATGTATTTGTTAGAGAGAAAACGCACAAGCAGGGGAAATGGCAGGCAGAGGAAGAAGCAGGCTCCCCACTGAGCAAGGATCTCAAAGTGGGACTTGATCCCAGGACCCCAGGATCATGATCAGAGCTGAAGGCTGACACTTAACCCACTGAGCCACCCAAGCATCCGTAGAAGCACCAATTCTGAAGTAAATGCAGTTGTACCCCTTCTTGTCTGGGCACCTTTTCCAAGTTACTTAACCAAACCCCTGCTCTCCTCATCTGTAGAAAGGAGCTACTAATGCCATCATGCAGGATTATTGAAAGAATGAATAGAATAACAATGCATATTATTCATTAAAAGGCAACTACTATTAACAAAACACAGAAAATGGAGCATTTGGGGTCGTAAGGTGACTCTTTCCTCTTAATTTTATCTGATTAAGTTATAAAGCTATTTTCCACCCCAAAAAGTGCCCAGAAGGATATGCAGTAAGAGCCCCTATTCCAAAATAGTTACATTTTTAAATCAGAACTTAATGTGTCTAACCCTAACCATCTGATTCAGACTTTGTGGTTTGGTATCATATGATCATAGGGTGTCATAGTTGGAAGGGAAGTTAAAGGTCATCATATGCAACTGCTCGTCCAAAGCCAGGATTACCTCTATAAGATTTCCAATTCAGTTCATTTGCAAAATGTTCTTTACGTACACATAATGTTCCAGATAGTATGTTGGGTCCTGCCTTACAGGGTTCACATCCTGGTGGGAGAGAGAGACAAGCGAGTGGCTCCAGGTGGGGAATGATGTGAAAGAGAAGCACACTGGCCTCTAGGAGCACACGGGAGGGGGAACTACCACGGCCCAGTCTCCCCAGAAAAGCAAGAGTAAGCTGGTAAGTGAAGATTGGATAGCAATAGGCTGGGTAACTAAAATGAGAACAAGTTTTCCAGGCGATGGGGTTTGAAAGCTTCCATTTCAATTTGAATCCATCTGCAAATGTTCTTTCAGTGTGAGCAAGAATTTCCTTCTTGAGCAAAAATGTACTCCCTACTGTATCAGATACTGTATAGTTGGTATATAATAATGTGGAATTGTAAAATATAGTAAAATATAATAATTAGCATTACCTCTGCACCTTTATAAATAAGGGGAAACTTGCTTCTGAGCCTGGACTAATATGGCACTGAACTGTCTCAGATAAGGGACCAGAAAGCTTGAGAATTCCTGTCCATGATTATTAACTTTACTGTTGAGAGAACAGAGTAAAAAAAATAACATCATTATAATAACTCCAAAAGGGCTGCTTATACATGGATCTCTTCTCCAACCTGAACTCTACCACCTAAAAAAGCAGGTGATAAAAATCTTGTACTAGTATTAGCACTGAATTTTTAAAAATATCATTATTCCAGTCAACTCAGAGTATATTTATTCAGTTTGGAATCAAATAAGATGATCCTATTAAAAATTTATTATCCCTGGATTCACTTTACTATGTATAAGACATATGGGGCACTCGGC
This sequence comes from Spilogale gracilis, assembly GCA_004023965.1. Taxonomy (NCBI): domain Eukaryota; kingdom Metazoa; phylum Chordata; class Mammalia; order Carnivora; family Mephitidae; genus Spilogale; species Spilogale gracilis. Next base: position 52,034 of record PITA01009281.1, on the reverse strand, counting down.
AGACTCAGTCAGTAGAGCATGTAACTCTTGATCTCAGGGTTGTGAGTTTGAGTCACATGTTACATGTAGAGATTACTTAAAAGTAATATCTGAAAGCCACCTGGGTGCTAACTTGGTTGAGCATCCAACTCTTGATTTCAGCTCAGGTTGTGATCTCAGAATCATGAGATTGCAAGGAATCTGCTTAAGATCCTTTCTCCCTCTCCCTCTGCCCTTACCCCAGCTCATGCTCTAAATAAATAAATAAATAAATAGATAGATAAATAAATAAACAAACAAACAAATAAATAAAATCTTTAAAAAAAGAATAATAATACTAAGTCATTGTAATAACAATATACTAGTAATGCATAGAAACAGACTAATATACCAATGGTATAGAATAGAAGGTTCAGAAACAGACCCATGAATATCTAGAAACTTGATATAGGAGGAGAATACCACCATAAATCAATGGGGGCAAGACAAATATGTAGCATACAGTGTTGAGAATATTGGGGTACCATATACAGAAAAAAGACAAAACATAAAATTAAGGTATTAGTCTGGGAGAAGGTAGTTGTTATGTCTAAAACTTTCAAAGTTATACAAGAAATTCTTTAAAAACAAAATACACTTTTCTTTTTTAAAAAAGATTTTATTTTATTTATTTGACAGAGAGAAACAGTGAGAAAGGGAACACAAGCAGGGGAAGTGAGAGAGGGAGAAGCAGGCCTCCCCCCACCCCAGAGCAGGGAGCCTGATGCAGGGCTCCATCCTGGTTCTCTGGGATCATGACCTGAGCCGAAGGCAGTTGCTTAGCCAACTGAGCCACCCAGGCAACCCAAAATATACTTTTCTTGATAGAAAAATGAGTAAAGGGTATTGGTTATATATCTTGGTAATATATATGTAATATATGTATATGTATGTGATTCTTGAACACATACATATATGTATGCATGTATCAAATGTCTATTGCAGAGCCATGGGCATATATAGTTGCAGTACATACTTGCAACTACTAGATTAAATAGATCCTAGAGACCTAATACATAGTACAATGATTATAGAGAACAAAATTATATTACGAACCTTAAGTTTGCTAAGTGACTGATCTTAATTGTTTCCAACATTAGAAGAAATTACAATTAGGTAAAGCAATAGAGGTGTTAGTTAATGCTACAAAGGCAATCAGATTGCCATTTAGCTGTATTGAATCAATAGGTTGTACCCCTTAAACTTACACAAGATGTTGTATGTCAAATATATGTCAATTTCAAAAGTGGGAAGCAAGATGGATGAATCTTAAAACACAAAGCTGAGTGAGATGAGAAGAAACAGAAGAAGGGCTTCAATACAATCCCTATGCAAATTAAAATAGATACACACGAAGGAAACACTGCTTATTTTACATTTGATACACATTCAAAATGCAGTCCTGTCTGTACGAGGGAGAGGAATAGACAGTGGCCTTGTCTCCAATAATGGTGGTGATGTGCCAATTGCTGAAGACTGTCTCATCTCAGCTCTCTGCTGGTTGACAGTCTCCATAAGACTTTTGCATTTCTGCACATCTTGTGATCCATCACGTTGACCAACTTTGTTGTAGACTGTCTATTCAAGAGTGTGTAGAGAACATTCTTGGAAGACAAAGATAGTATCTCTCTCCAGAGCAGAGGGCAGGTTTGTTTGCTGCCCAGAATTATCTACATAATAACACACCCCAGGAGAGAAGCTGAGCAACTTTGCTAGAAGCCCAAAATAGAAAATTTCTAAGCTCAAGATTCCTCAGATGTAACACAATCCACTACACAGGCAGAACCTGCGTCTGCGTTGTTCTCATGGAAACCAGAGACCATGAACATGATGTTCATGATACTTGCTATACACTGAGAAATAAATCCTTTGTTTCTGATCTAGGCATCTGTTGTCTTCTGCCAGTATCTGTGAAAGTGTGATAGTCTATCTTACCAGTTTGCAAGTAAGGGAAAAACCTCAGAATTTGTGTTTCTAACAAGTTCCCAGGTAGCAGTGTTGTTGCTGGCCCTGGGATTCAATGCTGCTGGCCAGGGGACACCAGGGATCAAGATCATAGCAGCTGTGTGACCCTAAGAGTGCTACTTCTGGTGCCTCAGGTTCTACATCTGCAAATGTGGGAATAGTAATCATATCACCCTCATAGGCTTGCAGAGAGAATTAAATGAGCTAATAAATGTTGATTATTTATAAACATGACTGGCACATATTAAGAACTTTGTGTTGGCTATAGCTGCTAATATAAATATATCCTTTACATGGACACAAACCGGGAAAATATATATGACGTCTACCACAATACCTCTGTCGCCTAGAGAGGCATGCTCGTAATAATACTGCTTTTGAAAGTTAATACCATTTGAAAACCTTGGATTCTGGAACAACCTTCCCTGGAGCTCATTTTTCTGTAACATAATACAGGCTAAGATCAAAGATATTATAGGAGCATCGGTGCTTCCTAGAAGCCACAACTTGCTGAAGGAGCCGGCAGATTGTGTGCAAGGACAGAAGGAGGAGGCTAAGGGAACACAAACCTCATGCTCCCCTAAAGCAATGGAGTGGCAAGTGGAAGGGGATAGATTGAGTGGAGTGATGAATTGGATTAGAGAATAAAGTAGAGACTGGAAGCAGAGAGGAAGATGGAAGCCGGAAGATGATGAAATCATTGAGAAGCAAGATAGAGGAAATGAGGAAGAAAGGAAAATTGAAGAAGACAAAGAAGGAAGGGAAAACCACACAGGAATCTCCCCTCTCTTGGAAAGGAACAAATGTCTTCCTTTTTCTAGAGTGTCTTAATGACCTAAAGCCTACTTGTGTGAAGGTCAAAGCAATACATGTCTCTCTCAATATCATATCTCCCAGCAGAAATGTCTTCCATTTTTAAAAGCTGGCCACCATGCTTCCTGCCTTACCTTCCCCACCAAAGAAATCAATTTCATCCCTACTTGGCTGATTCTACATCCCATCCCTCACCTATGACTTTTTTTCTTTCAAGTCTAAGGTGTAGAGAAACATCGAATGTCTCATTGAACCAGTTCCAGTTTTAACAAACTCAGAAATGTCCTTTTATACCACCATAGTATATATTTTAGATAAGTAAACTTCACATAAATTTTCAAAGGAACTTAATTATAGGGGTTAGAAAAGAGGGATCAAGGAAATAACTATGAGAAAAGCACCTCGCTCTTGTTAGATGAGGTTTAGGTTTTATGCAGTGAGAGCTCAGGAGAACACAACTAGAGGAGAATACTCTTCTACCCATCTCTACCCCCTCCTCCCCCCTGGTCACTCTTCAGTTTGGTGAGCATCAGCCAGTTCAAGGACATGTTAGCATTTGTGACTGAAGTTTAAGTAAAACTATTGTTTCAAAAAAAAAAAATTAGTTCTCTCCATTTTTAACATGCTCCAAACAGTTTTTACCATTAGTGTTTTCCTTCAATTCCTTTGTAAATTCTTTGTATCAAGACTTAAATTTTACTATGAAAACTACAGTGCATATTTCTTCATATTTTATATTTAAAATTTTCAATTTCATTCCAATAATGATGAGAATTCCTTGTCATAAGTCAATGTACTCTGTGGTCCTGAAGAAAGCAAATGTTTCAGTAAAGAGCCTTGAAAACAGATTAAGGAGATGCTAGAAAATCAAGGGCTAAGGGTGAAAGAAAAATTGCAAATCAAAATGTCCTTTGGGAAGGAGCATTAATCCCTGAGTGCATTAATCAATGCAAGGGAGAAAAAGAGAAATGAACTGTCTCTACATTACATGGTCAGTCAATATAATATCTAACACTGTCCTTTATTCAATCTTGAAGTCTAATGTATTCACAATATAATTCTAGTAACAATTAGAAACAAATTGCTTCCTCTACTTCTAGTACTCCTCAGGCTTATTTAACAAGAGGAATGACTTCTCATTTTCAGGTTTGTCTCTTACTTACACAGCACTTTGGGGAGTCAGGATCAGGAGAACATCCATGAGTGGACATGCGAAGGTGGCCTTTTGTATGGGTTTTATTGAGAGGAAAAACAGTATTTGGGCTACAGAGATCACTGTCTGTCACCCTGTATCTGGCTCCCATTTCTTACATAACTGGGATGAACAACAGCCAGCCACATGGAAAACCAAAACAGAAGTTCTGCATTGACTAGAGTCAAGCTGAGTTGAAAGGATTAATTTTTTTCTTGAATCATGAGACTTTTCTACTTTCTCAATGACAGAAAAGTATGTGTTCACCCAGTTCTCTATGAAACACAATTATGGGCACACAGTGAACACCGGTCCCCTTTGAGCTAACCTTCCTCATGCCCATGCCTTGTATTGAATAGCTCACATACTACACAGGGTCCAGTCAACTGGGCCAAGGAAGGCAGAGGTTGGCTTCCATCAGCAAATGATCCTTAAGGGTCGCTTCCTTATGATGTGACAGTTCAGGTGGCAAATCCCGTGGCCTTAAAGCCTCTTTGTATATTGCCTGGTTCAGATAAAGAACTCATATTCAAAACAGGTCATATCCACATCTCGATCACTTTCACAATCCATCTTTACAGTGCCCACATTTCATTTTTTGGCAGTGTTTTATTTGAATGGACCCGAAAGGCCAAATATCCATCAAATTGAAACCAATGCTTTCTCAATGGGTGTAGCAAATGTTTATGTGTATTTACTTCCTTAAAGAGGCATGTTAAAAATCGAATTTTTACCTTAACTATCTCTGATGCCAAATTAATTGGATGATTGTTCAGGTTTTGCTTGGGCTCAAGTAGAGTTTTTAAACTTGTTTTGATTTTAGAAATATACGTATTTGCATGACTAACATATTCACCTTATACATGTGAAAAGTCATGGAGAATAACAATCCAAATCTATCTCCTAAATATTTTGATTCTCTACTTTGTTCTTACTAACTGCCACATTCAAATCTGTCTGCTCAGGTTTAAATTATTAACAGAGAAACAACGGGAAAAGATGACCAAACCAAAATGTATTAAATGATGAAACTGTAATTCATACAGAAAAAAGAGAGAGATTAGACAAAAGAAGTATAGTCAGAGTCTCAAAAAAGAGAAAGAAGTGAGACACAGGAGGATAAGGAGACAGGAAAGTCATACAAGCTCTTTTTTTAACTGTGGCCCAGGAATCCCTGGCCTCAAGCTTTAAAGATTACTGGAAGTCCCCAAGCACTCCCTCGGGTCTTCTCTAAGGATCCAGCAAAAATGCAACAATTGTAGGCTGAATCTTTGTGTTCTAGGTAGGATTATTTATCAGAGATTTTGTTTTGTCTGGGTTTTCAATGGCTCAACCCCAGCTGTACACTTGGGGACAGAGCACAGCTTCAGCCAACAGAGGGTTTGTAGCAATCCTTTCGGAAGCTTCCCTCCCCCTGCAGGGATGGAGTAATTAACAGACCATTAAGTCAATTCTGCTTTATTGAGGGGGACACTGTGCAGGTCATTTCTCTGAAAACTTTTGTTCTTGAAGGAAATTACAGGATTGTTTTATGTTTAGAACATAGCCTGGTGAACTCCGGAGTAGAGAGGCAAGCTTCTGGAGCTCAGGGACCCACGGAGACAGGAAGATAATGACTCTAATCCCATTAAAAAAAGATTTCTCCCAACCTCCTCCCCTTCCTTTTACTTTTTCTTTTAAAAACCGGTTAAAAGAAAAACGATTTGCTCATTTGGTAATAACTAATGGAGACATGAATTACGGAGATGCCCCAGACTGAAGTTTATCTCGGTGTCAATAAATCTCTAAACAACCGTGATGAAAATAAGTATTGCCACCATTGCTTCTTTTTATTTCCATATTAATCAAGGGCATCTGCTCCTGTCCTTTCTATCTGAGAGAGGGAATGGGCAGCGAGTATTCTATCATCTGAAAAAGCCTCTAGGAGGACGTTGTTCGCAGCATTTGTGGTTTGTGAGGCCAAAGGAGTTTTTACCACCGGACTTAGGTGACCTGTATTTTCCCCCCCTTGGCTTTGAGGGCCTTGAAGCGGGGAAGAGGGGCATTTCTTATGCGTCTGAATGGGGTACTTCTCTTGCTGTTGTGCTCAACATTTTTCCCGGGTGCCCCTGACAGTGTCCGGCACATCGAAAGCACCCAGAAAGTGTTCAGTGCTGAAGCAGAGGAAAGTCCAGAGCAGGTGGTCGAGGCTTGCATTGCTGGGGTGCGCTAGAGTGCCAAATGTTTACATTTGGATTCAAAGGATGATGTGAATTTCCTTGTCCTTTTCCGGACCAGACAAGTGGGGTGGGGGTGGAGGAGCAGTTGAATAACCGGGAGGAGAAAAGAGTCTCCCTGAAATGTGTCTGCTCCAACGTCTATTTACTCGCACTCAGTGAAGCATTCTGCCTGTGGCAGGAATGCTTTCTCTGCACTGCAGCTCTGCAGTACGGAGAGGGGCCCCACTCACAGCCCGGCTTCTGGAGTTTTCCAGGCCCAAGGGAAATGAAGAGTGCTTGAGAGACTGTATCCTGCAGGTAGACGGTGGCGCCCCAGATCCGATCAGACCCCTCTTCTGCATTCTCTGAGCTGTCGGTAGCTGACCGCAAGGGAAAGACTATTTCGGATCAAGTTAGGGACGGGGCGGACGACACCCCAAAACTTTCGGGAGCAGCTACCCCACGTGACTTCCCATAGACACAGGCCCCGTCCCCTCCCTGTTCTTCTGGGGAGCGAGTGACAGAACCACTCTGCATCCCCTGAACCTTGGGGCACCGCGGCAACATCCAGACCCCAGCTTTGAGGGTCGAGGTCTCTACAGTCCGCCCCCCCCACACACACACACACCCTCCCTTCGCTGGAGCTTCAGCCCAACACACCCAGCTCCCCAGGGCCCACTCCTGGGGCGTGTCAAACTTTCTTTCCCGAGAGCCGGCAGGAGCCACGGACAGGACCGCAGCTTGGATCAGAAGCAAGGGCTCTGTGCCAGGGCTGGGGTCCGGGGGTTGCGGCGGAGAGCCGAGCTGCCGCTGCTCGGCGTGGTCCCTAGCGAGGAAAGGTGGCTGGTGGAAGCGCCGCAGCCAGGGCCCTATCTCCTTAGCAAACCTCACAAACGGTCCGCGCAGGGCTGCGCTTAGCCGCGCAGGGAACAGAGAGGAAAGCGCGCCTGCAGCTCTTTGTCCGAGTTCAGATTTGTTTGTTGTTCTCGTTACTGGTTTTTCTCTCTCTGGGTTTCCATAAATGCTTAGGTATTTCGAGACACTTGCGACTGTTGGCGCAGTCCCAGTTGGGCCTAGCTCGGCGTCGCCCCTCCCCGCTTCATCTTTCTTTTGTTACCTGCGCCCGGGTGTCTCTCTCGGCCTGCGGGCGGACGGCAGAGGACTGTCACTTCCCGCGAGGCGCAGCTCCAACCCGGGCACGCCCAGCTCGTCCCGAGCTGGAGTCTCGGCGCCGACCCCCTCCGCGTTAGGCCCCAGAACCGAGGCAAAGTTCGGGGCCAGCGTCTGCAGCGCGCGACCCGGAGTCCCGCGGCGCTGGCGGCTCCCAGCCGGCGGTGCTGGAGCGCGGAGGGAGGGGCCACGCTGCCAGCGGGGGGGGGGAGGGGGCGCACAGCCAGGGTGCGGCGGGGAGCTGCTCCCTAGGCCCCCAGCTGCTCTCGTGCGCTATCCCGCCGTGTCCCGCGCACCCACTTTCTCCCGCCCTCTAGCAGCCCCCGCGATCTCGGCGTCCCAGGGAAGGTTTCACTGAAAACCGACACTCAACTACAACGCGGTCCCGCAGACCTGAACCTTTGGGTTTGGGCTCCTGCCTACTTGTCAGGGGAATGGGTACGCGAGAGGCGCAGAAACTGCGGAGTGGCGAGGGGGGACACTCATTCTCCTGCGAGCTGGCCAACAGACAGGCGGAAGATGAGGGTGCGTCGCGTTCCTCCAAGTTCCCCCTTTAGTCCATTTCTTTTTGAGGACACTTCCTGCGCTCTTCTGCCGCGCCTCCTCCTCTAGCGGCGCTTCCTAAGGCGGAGGGGCCTAGGCCGAGCGGGCAGCCCACATCCCGAGCCGCCTCGGTGGGCGCCGAGCCCTGACGTTCCCCCCCCACACACACACACACTACTCCTCTTTCCTGCTCCCGCCAGGAGCCGCGGGTATGGGGTGACCGTGGGCCTTGGGAAGAGGAGAGTCCAGGGGGAGAGGTGCCGGGACTGGGACGCAGCGAGGCAGGGACTAACTCCTGCAGCCCCGTGGGTCCCTCAGGAGTCCCGTGGGGTGAGGCTGAGCTTCAGCGGGGCGCCTTCGGGGTCGCCGCGGCTTGGCCGAGCCCGGGCCCCCAAGCCTGTCCCTAGCGCCCCAGGGCGACAGAGAGGCAGGAGTGAGAGCTAGGAGCGTCGAGGGCGCCGAGGGCTGGGAGCCCACCCTTCTGACGGGCAGCGGGAGGAGGAGAGTGAGGCCCGAAGTCCCCAGAAGGGACCTGGAAAGGACAGTTAAAACTTCTTCCCTGAGTGAGATGCTCAGAGAATCCGGGCTTTTGCGATTTCTGGTAAGAGTGTCAGTGGAGGCGAGGAAACTTCGCTTGACCTAGTTGCTTGAAAAAGAAGGGAGGGAGGGAGGGAGGGAGGGAGGAAGGAAGGAAGGAAGGAAGGAAGGAAGGAAGGAAGGAAGGAAGGAAGGAAGGAAGGAAGTTGAGGAGACACCAGCCCTCGTCCAGTAAGAGTTTGGAAATCTTGGACATCTTGGGCTCTCTCAGGCCACATCTCCCAATCCTTTCTTGAGATAGAAACCCAAGGTCCCAGAACTTTGCGGAGGGAGAGGAGTTCCTCAGAAACAAATCTGTAGTGTATGCAGCCAAAGCCAGCCAGCGCTTCCTTTCTAAATGTGACCTCCGGTCCTTAAAGTTCAGTCATCTGCTTAAAACACCTCGAGGATTCTAGTGCAAGCCCTCTCAAGATATCTCCGCCCACGAGAATTTCGCAGTTCTTTTAAATGAAAAGCAACGTTTATTCTGGAATGAAGGAATCCTCCTGTTTCTAAACCGAATTAAAATCTGCCTTAAACTTAAGAACTTTCCAGAAAGTGGCAACGTTACAGGGAAACAACCTCGGCCAAGAACCATTCTCACCTTGGCTGTCATACACTTTCTTTACAGGTGTCAGTAATTCAGAAAATTTAGAAGGTAGCTCTAAAATTTTAAGGGTAGCTCACAAAGTCACATCTCCAAGAGGACCAGCCCTCACAGGCACAAGAACCTTCTCTGGAAGCCAGTGGCTAATGTTTCCTCCCAATAGATCAAGAAACTCCAAGCAACGGGGTTCCAAATAATTTTTTTTCCTTGAGTTCCTATCCTGTTCTTAAAAATCGTTTCTCCCAGTCTCCCTAGCCCAAGGGAGTTTTTGTAACCCAGAGGAGAGCTCAATTTGCCTAGGGGAACTCCCCAATGCTGGAAGCAAAGTCTCTTCTGCTTCAGTTGGATATTTCAAGATAGAATTTCCTGACCAGGCGGTTCCTTTTAGTGCAGTCTCCCAGGAAAATGGACCTTAGAGCTATTTAATTTGACCACTGGTTGTATCTAGAAGGATTCATGACAGCAGCACAACCTCAAAATTCACCTCTCCCCTGGTGTAAGGAGTGTAGCTTTACGCTTTTTCAGCACCCAATTTAAGCTTCAGCTCTAGAAAAGGGGTGAAGCCCATCATTAAGCCTGTGGTCAAGTCTTCAGTTTTTCCCCAAGACCAGCCTTTGGAAAGGCAAGCAAGTAGCTCAGGGGAAAGTCCTTTCCCTGACTGATGAAACTTCTCCTTCCCCTCCCCTTTTTAAATAATAAACTCACCCGGAAAGGCTGTAGGGCTGCCTTGTGTTGGGTTTCAAATAAATCTTCAACAGCTCTTTCCTCACCCAGAGAAATGAACCACCCTTGGGAAACACGATTATTCCCCATTTGTCTGCCGAAAACCTGGGGAAATAAGCACCCTCCACTGTAGACCTTCACTTAGGTCTTTCTCCCAGGCCCTTGGGGAGTTTGAGGGAATGGAGGAAATGGAGGAGGATGCGTTAAATAGAAGTAGGCACAACCCACTGAGATGCCCTCCTAAGGGCAAGCGTGGGGAGCCCAGAGAGGAAAAGGTAGATAATTCCTAGATGCAGGATCCATACTGGATCCTAGGGAGAAACAGCTCTATTCCTCTACAGTGGAAACCACCAGCTTCCTCTCCTGGAAGTGAGTCTAAACATCAACCAACTGATCATGATGTTAGTTCTAATCCAGAGGCCAATTTCAAGGTAGTATATTTCAATCAGATTTCCATTTCCTTAATAAGAAATACGGGCTTGTGCCATTGGGGTTATCATCACTATGTTGTAATTTCTTGTCCTGTGTAAACAAATAAAATCTTCTTGCTGGATCACTTTTGTTCATACAAACTGTATAGAACTGTTATGGAACTGGGGATGAGAGATGAAGAGAGAAAAGTAATTGATTAAAATGAAACCTGTTTTAACCATCATTTATGTAACAGATGCCCAACATATTCAACTAATCAGGCTTGTAGTCTAACATAGGAAAGAAGGGAGAACTGCTATAAATCTTTGAGATGTTGGGACTTAAGAGGTGGTTGGCCTCATCTGAGCTCACCTTACAAAGCAGAGTGGTCTTCTCTTTCTATGTGGGTCACACTGCCAACGGGGCAGGCAGATGAGTGGATATTCGATTATTTATTTTCTAAGACCCCTCTTTGTTGACTGTAAAAATATATACTGGATTTTTACCTGTTTATTCTTTTAAGGGCCACATGGTCAATTTAAAAGTGAACAGAAGTTCACTCCTGCTTCATTCCTGTCTGTTGTCAACACACACAACTGGTGCAGTCACCACTCAGTCTCTCATTTCCTGTCACTTTGAGTTTTCAGATTACTTTTTAAAAATCTCAGTGGCTGAGTTTATGAGCGTCTGATTACTTCAGAGAAATACGGAGCTCAAATATCACAAGACTACCAATGTGGACAATGCTCCCATTTGAAAGACATCTGGCTGTAATAATTAACACCAATTTATCTGACCTTTTTAACTGTGAATGACCAGAGAAAACTCTTTGTATGTGCCCACCCATCCAAATCTCTCACTGTCAGTTACACCTTACCGGGGTCCGTGCATTTTTTACCCATTACCCCCAGCTTCAGAAAATCTAGGCAAAGGCAAGCTAGGATTTAAAGGTTTTTTTTTATTTGAAATCTCATCCAGAAACACTGGTTATTAATAAATATATCATAGTTATCAAGAATATATAAAAAATAAAGACAGATATTGTCTTTGAGGCCCTAACAAAATACTTCAAGCAAATGTTCAGGAAAATAAAAACAGCAACCCTCCCCAAACCATGATAACTTTTCAAAGCTGATGATAGAGAGAGCTGACCCCGCATGCAGAATCACTGAGCAAGGGGGATGGGGCAAGCTAGTAGAGGGAGCCTAAGCTCTGGCAATAGTTGGCCCCTAGAACAGCCTAGGGATGGAGTTTGGGAATGGAGTTTGAAGAGGATGGGGGTGGGGGAAGAAGCGCTTGTGCGTGAGTTTGGGTCTTTGCACTCTGCCCCCCCTTTTTCATTTCAAACAACAACAGATAGATATATGGATACTTCGGAGAATTCACTAATAAATCCTTGTTACAAGGAAAACGGCATCACGGCCTGCACAACATGTTTAGATAAGATTCATTTAGAAGCCTGCATGCATTCTTTTGACCTACACTGCGTCTTAAGGAAAACCCACATTAAGTGATGTCATGCCCTGGACCGGAGTTGATATTCAAAACTTGGGGCTTGATATCTCTCTCTCTCTCTCTCTCTCTCTCTCTCTCTCTCTCTCTCTCTTTCTCTAGAAAAACAGCTGTGGAGAGGATAGTGACAATCGTAATTGCATCCATCTCAAGGAAATATTTACATTTGTTTTGCAAAAAAAAAGATGTTGTATTTTCCTAGGTGAGAACTCAGAGCCAAAGAAAGCCAACTCCAACGTCCCTTCGCAAGTTTTTAAACACACCGATCCCGTCTTTATACAACAAATGCAGTTTTGACAAGAGCATATGTACGTGAGAAATACTGGCGCGGCATGGGGAAAAGAAGCATGCATGCAAAACACACGACGTCTGGTTCGAGTCCCCCTTCGTTACCACCTAGAAACTGCAGTTTGGTTTTGGTCCTTTCCGCTCCGGGGTTCTAGTGGGGTCTACGATCCCTCACACCGCGGGGGAGGCCGCTGGACCCTGCGCTCACCCTCCTGCTGGCAGAGTGCTCAGCCCCCCTCTTCCCTCCCGGTCCAGCACTGCGGTCCCTCCCGCCCCTTTCCCCTCATCCTCGGCAACCGGGCGGTCCGCTGCTCACTTGAGCAAGTCCTTGGACTCGGCGGACAGCCGAGCCATGTTGGCGGTGGAGAGGGCGGAAAGGTGCGGCGGCGGCGGCATCTGGCAGATGGTGCAGGGGCAGGGCAGCCCAGCCCAGTGCTGAAAGCCGCTGCCCAGCTGCAGCGCAGGCGGCGTGGAAGGCGCCTTGAGCAACGAGTGTGGAGGTCGAATAGTGCCGATGGCCGGCAGCGAGGCGGCGGACAGCGGGGACGAGGCGTTGCCCGACGACAGCGCGCCGCCCAGGATGGGGTGCACCGGGTGCACGGCGTTGGCGGCGTGTGCTGGGTGGCCGGCGGAGTGGCCCACGGTCCCGCAGTGGAAGGCAGAGTGGTGGCCCCCGTAGATCTCGCCAACCAACCTCTTCATCTCCTCCAGGGAGCTGGTGAGCATGAGGATGTAATTTCTGGCCAGCAGGAGAGTGGCGATCTTGGAGAGCTTGCGCACCGAGGGCCCGTGCGCGTAGGGCATGACCTCGCGCAGCCCGTCCATGGCTAGGTTTAGGTCGTGCATCCTCTTGCGCTCCCGGCCATTGATCTTCAGCCGTAACTGCTGTAGGTCCTGCTCCGACAGCTGTTTCTTGATTTTATACTTGCTGCTCTCGCCCGTGGCCTTCGCGCTGGACCGCGAGAGGCTTTCCCCGGGCATCTTCTGCACCATGTCGCTCTGCGTGGAGGAGACCGAGTTGAGACGGCTCTCCTGATGGTGGTGGTGGCGGTGGTGGTGTTCCCTCAGATACATCTCATCCATGTCCGGCGATGAAGCTCTGCTGGAGACAGAGCTCGAATCAGAATTCATTTTATTACGGGGATGCGGCCCTACCGTGGGGAAGTTTTAAGTGGGAAATTAAAGAAAATCTTGAATTAAAAAAAAAATCTGCACAGCCCAGTGACCCCAATCTCAGCCGCAAGACGTGAGAAGAAAAGCTGAGGCACCGCTTTTCCCCGCCTTTCTCCCTCCCCACTCCCTTCTCTCCGGTTTGGCTGTTTCCCGGACAGCGGGTTGGTGTATGCTTGGACTAACCTCACGCTGAAAAAGAGGGGCTTTTATAGAGCTGCGCCGGAGAAAAGAGACAAAAGGAACCCTCCTATCTATCCTGGGCTGGTTAGGATGACGTGCCATCATTCAGGGCGGTGCGCTTTGCTGTCCCATTTAGCAAGGATTCCTATTCATATTCATTGTGGGGCCGCCCTGGGACACCTCTGCTCTGAACCGCTAGGAGCCCCAAGGCACAAAACCCTCTGATTGACACACTCACCGCTCCAGCTCGCTCCTTCCTGATTTTTTTTTTTTTTTACTTTATTCCCCCTCTCCCCCCGCAATTTCCCTAACCAAATCACACCTAAGGAACCCACGGACCGGAAGGAAAAGGGGCCAGGCAGTTGTCAGAGATTCCTCTGGGTTTGAAGAGAGGAATTGAAACCTTCTCTTTTCTTCATAGCAACTCCCAAGTTTTGGGAAATGTGGGCAAAAGAAGTCTTATGGAACTGTTTCAAGGATAGAGATGCGGTTGGAGGGCAGATTCCACGGGCTGGGGGTGGGAGGGAGAGGGGGACTGCCTGTCGTCGTGCACTGTCTGAACTGGTTTGTATTAGGTTTTTTTTCCCTAAACCCTGACATTGTGTTCATTTTGTTTATTGAGCCTTTCTGTGTGGTTTCAATGGGATGTCTGGATCTGGTGAAAGGTTTGCCTCTGACACAGTTGTGGGATGGGTCTCTTGATTTTGTTTTTGCTTTTTTGTTTGTTTGTTTGTTTTTGGCCAATAAATAGATATAAATAAAACTATTTTAAATATATTTCTGAAAGATTAAATAAATAAATACATTACTGAAAGAATTTGCTTTGCACAATTCTTTAACTTCTTAGACCTGCGTCTGATGTGGGGGGGTGGTGAGATCCAACCCTGGCGTTCTAAGAAGAACAGCTTGAGATGGGCAGGGGAGGAAAAGGAGCTGAGGGGGCAGGAAGAGATTGGAAAGGTTCCCAAGAATTCCAGGGATATTGTTTCTGTTGGGGCCACCCCGCAGTCCCCAGACCCTGGCACTCACAGAAGCTGCTGGGGCAGTCCCTGCCGCTAGCTCCGCGGGGCAGCCTCGGGCCACTCTGCCTTCGCACGGGGGGGTGGGCGGGGGGGAGAGCAAGTACAGCTCAGAGCCACCGGGCTGAGGCGGGTGGGTCCACGGGGTGGGTGGGGCCGCTCCACTCTGGCGGTGGGAGAGCCGGCGCTTGAGGTCGAATAAGAAAGGACATGGGTGTGCGTGGTGTGTCTGTGTGTGTGTCTGTGTGTGTTCCGCAGCGAAAGGATCTGGAAAGCCCCTTAAGCGTGTGCGCGTGGGCACTGTGGTCAATTGCACCTTGGATTCTGGGGATAAAAGAGGCCTGGAGTTTGGAACCTTGGGTTCCAGTGAGGAGCTGGGCGCGGATCTTTTCTCCCCCTTGCTGCGTTTTTGTCAAACGGGAGTAACTAAGCAGTGTGAGGGGCGGGAAAGCAGAAATCCCCGGGAGCCCCTGAGCGGCCTCTAGAAGAGTCTGGGCACAGCCACACTCTGGGCTTGGAGTGAGCAGAGACAGATGCTAGGTTGTGGCTGAGTGGATGGAAAGTGCGAAACGGAAGCAATCCAGGAATCTGTCAGTTAGGGCCTCGGAATGCATGGCAGTCAGTTCGCATCTCTAAGGCTCGAGGTAGAGGAGGCCTCACTTTCCATTGACACAATGGAGCGGTTTTCAGAAGAGGGTTGTATGCCCAGGCCCGGAGTCTGCACGCTCTGCAAGGCTCTGCCTCTTTGACAGTCTCCCCCAGAAAGCTGCTCTTGGCAATACCAGTCGGATGGGGAAACGCAACATTGGAATGCATGCTTTTCTACACGAAGCTTTGCTTCTCTGTAGGAAGAGAAAGTGGCCAAGAGTCCCTCCTCAAGGCCAGGACCTTAGGTGCCCTTGGACGCAAGCCTCCTAACCTCCTACCGCTTCCACTTCCGGAGAAGGAAAATTTATTAAAACGAAGAATCCCAGAGATTCGATTGGATGTGGAAAGACTGATGTACAAACGCAGTTCTAATATCCAAGCCAAAGAAATTTCTTAATTCGCCAGGCGCATACATTTGAGCTCAGACAGCGACAAACCCCAAACTACTTTTGAGGAAAAGGGTTCCAGGACATCTGCATACATTCGGACACAGTCCCAGGTGATGGAGGGAGGCTGGGTGGAGAGGTGTGGTCCAAGCCGCCGCCCTCTGCGCTTCTCGGCTGATCCCACCTGGCGGCGGGGGGGGGGGGGGGGGGGGGGGGGGGGAGGGACAGGGAGCGCTGCACGGGAGGAAGCGGTTTCCCAGCTTCTGGGCGGGTGCACAGGACCGGCCCCCGCTGTCGTCCTGTATCACCTTTCTGACCCTTGGGCATCAACTTCTTTCTCTCTCGTGCCCAAACTGACAACATTGTACCTCAGTTTTGATTTCGGGAAGCAGCAAAGTCTAGTTTGAGCGAAAGATTGCAAATGAAATAGAAAAAAAAAAATCAAGTTTCTAAAAGGTGTTTTAAGCTTAAAAACATCCCAATTTTCTCAATGGACAATATGAAATAAGGCGTAAAATTTTCTCAAATTAATAGAGAAGGTGGCAGCGGAAAAAAGGGAAGAAGTCTTCAAAATGCAAGCTGAACAACTCACTTTAGGGACTGGAAAATCAAAGCCCAGGGTTCTGGGAATCCGAACCAGAAGTCGTTCTTCCTCGGCACTGCCTTTCCACCTAGTGGGGGGCGCAGACCGCTGTGACCCGCTCCGAGTGGGGCCGTATTAGGCGAGGAAGGGGTGCCGGGCCTCTGCCTGCATGGATCAGACCCCCTCCACCCTTAACGGATTTTTAGCTCAGGTAAAGCGAAGGTAGATCTGCTTGACGTGGTCCATCTGCCGTGTCCAGGCCAAGGGCCCTCCACCATGGTCCCGCACGCGGCGCGCCCTCTCCTCCCTGCTTTCCTGATAGGTCTCTGCATATATAAGATGGTCCAAGGTCCGGGGCCCAAGTCAGGCAAGCACTACTGGAGAGGCCTTTCAGGGGCTCAGACTCTCTTAGGAGACATGTTCCCCATTCCCTACCTCTTGGAGGGAACAACAGCGAGAGGAGGAAGAAAGAGTAAAGGAGCCACAACTTTGCTCTCCATAAAATGGGTTGATAGTGAACGCGGCCCAGAAGACAGAGGCGCCCCACGGCGCTGGGCAGACGCTGCTCTCAGGCGCTTGCCTAGCGGAGTCACTTTGGACTCGGGGATCCCACGCAAACGCCTCTCAGCCCCAAGCAGGAGCAGGCAGGGAGCTTAGAAGAGGGAGCTGCGAGTTCCTTCGAAAAGCTGTCTCTGCCTTCGCCCACGCCCGGCGTCAGCAGAGGGGAAAAGTTAGGGAGCCCGCGCTGGGCCGAGACTGCAGCAGCCCAGAGGGGCCGCGGCAGCCCGGAGGGGCCTCAAGCACAAGAGGCACCGTGACCTTGGCCCTGGCAGAGGGCCTATTCCGATGGCTTCAGATAAGCAGGGAGCGGGAGCGAGCGACCCAGAGGCGGCGCGGGGCCGCGCTCTCTCGGGCCACACCCCGCGCCCTCGCGGCTCGCAGGGGGCGGCGCGGAGGCGAGGGTCGTCCTCCCTCAACAGGTGCGTCCCAAGGCCCTCAAGCCACTTCCCGCCACTCAGTCTTGCTCTGGGCAGAGCCTGTGAGCGTCTCAGTCTTTGTGTTACCCGAGCCAGCGGCGGGGACCCGGTATAGAGAATCGCGCAGCCTTCCCCGCTAGTCTCGGGAGCACAGCCTCAGCCCCGCAGTCCCGGCCCCCGAGGACCGCGCGCTCTAGAGGCTTCCCGGCTCTTCCTGTCCCCCCGCCCCCCAACTCAGATCTCGGGAAAGCATCTCTTACCCTAAGCCGGGTGCGTGCGGCTCGGCGCCGGCGCCCACCGCTCCGCAGCTCCAGCCACGGATGTGCTCTCCAGAAACTGCTCGCTCTGCCTGAGGCCGCGGCGATTTTGGCTCAGAAGAGAACAACCCCCCAACCCTCGTCAGAGTCCGGAGGCAAGTGGTCGCGCTGGCTGACCTGCCAGGCGGCCACTGCGAGGAGCCGGTCAATCAGCAGCGTCCAGGGGCTCCCTCGCTAGGCAAGCTTCAAACTTGACCCGTAAAAACTTTGGCCAAGACCGAAGGGAGGGAGGCTGCCCTGTGAGCGTCACCTTTTAACCCAACCCCCCTTCCAAATCAAAAAAGATGAAAGGGAAACCCAAATATCTCAAAGGATGTTCCGTCGTGTGCAATCGGAGGAATAGCCTAAAAACTAGCTGACCACTGAGGAACTTCTCAAAAAGTAGTTTCTTCTTTTATCCGACTAAAACAGTCACTTCACCACAATAGCCGTGGGGGGCGGGTCATCGAAGCTGTTAGGTTGATCAAAGAAGCCGTTACAGAGAGACAGAGGGAGAAGTTTTATAAAAATCAAATGTCAACATAAATCGCAGCCAGGCCGGAATCCTCTCCTCTTGCAGCCGCGCAACCCGGGGGCTGGAGTGTGGCGAGAGTGCTGAGCTCCCAGACCTGCAGTGGAAATGCCAAAACTGAAATTCCAACAATTAAGTAGGTGCTAGAAGGGCTTGAGAGGATGGATCTGAGCAGACCGTCTAAAATGTTACAGTTTTCTGGGTTTCCCCGTATTTTACATAATATCTTGAACATTCACGGATCTGTCTAGTATTTCCCCTCATCCTTAAAAAATCTGGCTTTCATACAGGAAAATGAGCAGACGTTGAAGGACAGCAGAAATTTATGAGGCGATAGTTACTGGTCTTTGCAGTGCTGGAAGTGAGATTGGAAGGTGCAAGGAAGTCCCAGAATAGCATAAAATGATGAGGTGCTAATTATGTTAATATATAGACAAGTTAGTACATTGGCAGAAGGAGAAGTTTCATTTTAACGATGCAGAAGCATCAAGGCTGGCTAGAACTTACAGACTAATTATAATTTATTTAAAGACTGACTTTAGTCAAAGGAGATAAGAACTTCTGGGTTTCCTTTATAGGGTTTTGCTCACTTAGTGAGCACACTTCAGTACTTTCCTCTTTCCTTTCTGGTAACATCTGCTCAATTGCCAAAATTACTGAGTTTTCAATCCTGAAGAAAGCCTATAAATTGAAAACATTTTTCCTCAAGATTGGAATGTTTAGGTTGATTTAAATATTACTGGTGATCAATCACATAAACTGATGAGTTATATTAAAATTTGCATACTTATACACACATTCTTGGCATGTACCCTGACATTTTGGATTTGTGGCTCTGTTAATACCAATACTTTAAGAACCATTAAGTAGATGCTTTCTTGTTACTGTCTTATTATTATTAATTTATTTCTTTTGTGATTTTTATAAAGACACTGTATGCAGTTTGATAACATAAAATAGCACAGAATACTGAATTCTGCTCTTGGAAGTTTTTGTATCATTTTCTGGTATATTTAATTAGGTAGTTGAGTTCAACACATATTTTTTGTTAAAGTGCTTAAGGAATTTAATTTTATTTTAGAGATAAATATTTACTTTAGATATAAATATCTTACACAGCAAATGTATTTTTTATCTTGTGTTCAGTAATATTCATGCTTATCACAAAGTGTACAAATAAATAGACGCCACAGAGTAGAATATAAGAACCTACATATAGAGCCACAGAGGATTAAAGAGATGTTACCATTTATGTTATCAGTTTATCACACTGCTTTTTTATTATAGGTATTTATACACATGTGTTCTGAAACTTACATGTGTATTTGTGCAATTACATTAAAATATTTGTGCAAATACATTAAAACATTTATTTGAAGACTTTGAGTCCTAAATAAAAAAGGATACTATTTTTCAGATGCTAATAGAAGGAGAAACATCACACACCTGTTCATAAATAGAGTTGGAGTTAATATGTTATATGGGCCTCTAACAAATATAGATTTATACACATTATTTTGAGAAAATGATAATTAAGGTCTGTCTGGTACTGAACCTTGAAAAACTGAAATGGCAGTTTTCAAAAATTAACATTTCTAAGGCCGATTCATTTTATACAGAATCTGTGGATGGACCAGGTTGAAGCTGCTTCATTTCTAAAAACAAATGAAAATGTTATAGATGTTCCTTTCTCATTAGCCCATTATATTTTTCTATTTCTAGCTATGTTTTACTTTATTTGGGTGACACCAACAGATTGAATGTAATTATAAAACCAAATTGTCACCATTCACAATATTGGCTGAATTTTCATCTGATGAAAATTCTGGTACCTTTCCATCAAATCATAATATATAATAAAATTGGACCAGTTACTCAGACAATTCAAACCTGAAGTCCTGTTATTTTTTGGGAGTGGGGGCAAGAAATGAAGTAAGTTGAACACAAATAAGTCACTCAAAATTTGTGGATATTTATTCTATATTTTAAATGCAGGCCAGTCTGGGTCTCCTCCTTAACAACTAAAATGATATTCTCAATATTGCTATATTAAACACTTGTAGTAAAAACACCTTATACATTTGGGATATGTTAATTTTTACAACATAAAATTACAATGGAAATTAATATATTTTCACAACATGGCATTATTTAAGATATGGATGAAAGAAATTTGAGAATCTTCCAAACCTATATTTTTTTCCTAGTAAATTTGATTGTTTATTCTACAACCTTCGTAATAAGAAATAGCAGAATATTGGACTACTTATTTCACTGAAGCACTTCAGTTAGATACTTTGGGACCTACTTTTCTTCTCTTCTCTTTTTTATTATGGCAAGTCTAATAATATGAGTAGACTTTTAGAAAAGAAACTTTGTCATGGCGGGGAAGAAAAAGAAGGAAGCTGTATAAAACACTGTGCAGTGTGTATGTGTCCTTAGATTATAATACACAATCTTGATTCTGCTCTTGAGTGCATTTTAGTTGTTTGTATGAAAGTGCTCCCAGATAAATGTTTATTTTATAAACTTAGGGAAATGTGAACATTTATTCTAATATTTCAATGTAGAGCACAACTGACTTTCTAAAGTCTACAAGTTGGTTGATCACATCTATATGCCCAGGGAACTCCATGGTACTCTCCTTCCCCACGCAACCATCCTGCTATATGTGGTTAGGTCAGTGAAATTGCCTGAGAGAAAGCTGGGGGAATGAGAACACCTTTGGGGATGGGACTTCTGAGTACTGGGATGGCCTAGAAACTGCTAGTGGAAAACTGAGAACACTGTCAGACTGAAACCCTGCTAAGAAATAGAATTTTAAACAATTAATAGCATAGCTACACTAAAGCTGTTGAACAGTGCCCCCAAATAAGTTTATTTTTTCTATTGCTAAAAAGAAAAAAAAACTTTTGACCTTATTTTTTTAAACCTTTTAACTTTATACTGAAGGACAATACCAGTGTCTCAATAATTGCTCATAATGCAATAATGCATTTACTTAAATAATGGTACAAGACCAGAAATGCATAGTTAGAAAAAGACCATTTTTATTTTGTTGATGTATATTTATAAGCTTATTTTAAAATTCTTTCCAGAGTCAACTTCCCTGCTCTGGGAAATGGTTTTAATGTGATTTATTCGCATGAAAAGGAAAATGTAATTAGGTATATACTTTTCAAGTTACATTTGCTATATTTACCCTATCTTCTCACCTTTATGAAAGTTTTGCCTCCTATAAAAATAAAGCAATGGATAATAGCTCTTGTGCTCCCATTAGATTTATTAATTGAAGTAATTACATTAAATGGAAAATAATGCCTATGGGGAAAGTAATACCAATAACAGACTCCCCAAAGAAAAATACTGCTAAAAGGTAATGTATGGCAGGAAAGATGGGGGTTAAGAGTCTATAACCAATTCAACATAAGAGTTTTAAATAGCTGTAGAAACTAAAAAGTAAAAAGCAGCTTGGCATTGAAAAACTTTTTTAAGACAGGACTAGAGTAACAAGGGAATAGTTTCTCTGAACATTTATGGGTCCTTCATGTCCCTGTTTGAGAAAGCCATCAATAACAAAGGGAACAAAAATACATAACAACAAAGACTACAAATACATGTGGAATAGTGTGTAGGGTTCTCTAATAAGTGTTTTCTGGCCAAAGCTATCAAATGCCATGGGATTATTGGGAAGATGAGCTCTCAGAGAATAATTGTTAAAATAATTGTTTTGTTGTAAACATAGAGATGTCACTTCCCCAGTGTTGAGAGTGCCCTTCACAATATGAAGACCAGAGAGAGATTTTACACAAGCCAAGACCTCACACAACCCAGAAAATCTCCTGGATAGGATTTGCTGCTTACCAGCTGTGCAGTTACCTAAGTTTCTTACCACTTCTGAACTTTTGTTTTGCCACCTGCACGATGAAAGTAGTAATACTCATGACAAATACTATCATGGGAGTTAAATTGTGTTTTGCAAACCTTTTAAAATTATGCAGTATTATGCTTTTGAAAGATAGCATATTGTCTTACCCTGTCTTCTGTATATATTTTTACCAGCCAAAAATATTCATACAGCTTTATCCTTTTATAGTTTACCTTATAAAAATATGATCCTGGTATTCTTTTAAAATTGTTTTATATCAACCCTCACTATTAAGGCAAGATTCATCCTTTCCTATTGCCTTCACTCCCTGACAAGTTGAGAATTAGTAATAAATATAAAACGTACAGAAGTACCTCTTAAAACTTGGAGCTGGTGCTTGGAAACTGTACGACTTTTAGAAATTAAATTAAGGTATAAAATCCCCTAGTTGTAGAAGACAGTATAAAAAATTTCTCAGTTCCTCTAAGCAATGTAGTTGGGAAATTTCTGATTGTTTATTAGATATAAAGAAAAACTTTTGGAAGAAGCATGATTTGAAACTTGTTTTTGTTTTTCTCTTATGGAAAGCTCTGGAAACCAGTAGTCTTCTCTAAAATCTGCATCCCAGACAAAATTTTACAAGCTCAGTCTTGCTATTAATGTCTAAATACACATCTATCCCTGATCTTTATGGCTCAGCAGCATGGGGATTCTTTGGGCCTATTAGACCAGGACTGGTCTCATACACAGAAGCAAGTCTGCAGTATTTGTACTTTGGGATTTGGAAAACTTGCCCAACTTTATCCTAAAACACTTTGCAATGACTGGCACTGAATCAACCCTACTTTGATCTGGTCAGAGTCCTACCACTGATATCCTGAAAAAACAAAACAGGGTATTGTCTTTTCATTAACTCATTCATTTATTCATGTCAGCATTTCTTGAGTAAGTCCTATATATCCCCTCAATTGGAGGTTCTAGGGAAACAAAGTCAAAGAAAACATGACCCTTGAACTTACCGTCTTATCATCTAGGTGTTAAAAAGACAAGAAGGCCAATCATCTCCTAAAAGACACGATAAATGTGACTTTTCGGTTTTGGGGATAAATATTGGTCATCTTAACAGATTGGGCCCTTGTTCTGGAGATACAGAGACGAGACCTTAAAGACATGTCTTCTTCTCATAGGTTGATTTCTCCTTGTGCAGGACATTTATTTAAAAATGGACTGCAGAGAGCAGGAATGAGGGTGCAGGGACAGCAAAAGAGAAAAGGAGGAATAGTCAATGAAAAGGTATTTTGTCAAGCTGACCACTGCTTTGGAAAACTGGGGCTTGACTTCTCTTGAGTCCTTCTCGTGAGTATATAGAATGTGTTCACCCAAGGATGAAATGGAGAAGCATTTATCCTTTGTTTCTAGCCTCTCCCCTCCCATTGGGGAAGGCTGGTCATGATTAAATACCTCCACAGTTCTGGGCCACACATGTGGAAGTGACAAGGCAATCCCCCAGGCCCTGTTGTGAAGCCTCGGGCAGAAAGCAAGAGACATGCAGGGCACCTGTGGCCAGCAAAGGGTGGACTAAAAAAAGATGGGCCAAGAATATGAGAAGTAGAGCACAGGAAAATCTGTTAATATCCCAAATGGAGGTAAGTGACATCTCTGAGGTGGGACGTGGCACAAAAGGGATTTCTAACCCCAGTATAGGACTATGGACAGGACCACCATAATGGACATTTAGTGAGTGTTTGAGGAGCCACTACAAGAACTGAGGGAGCTGAGGCACTATAGGTTGCCTCAGGCTCGTCCCAAATAGAACCCTTGGAGAGTGCTCTAGATGTGGAGTACTTCCCAAATAGAGAGATCTCATAGAAAGTATCTCACCAGCCTTTGTGTCATTTTGGTGCTCTTACCCTTGGTCCTGAAGGAATTCCTCCAGATGGCTATACCTGCAATTGGAAAAGCTAATGTCCATATTTACAACAAGCACATTTTTGCCATGAGTGAAATCTATCATGATGGGAAATCCTAAAGCCATATTGCCTATATCATTTCTTCCTATTTGTTCTGACTACTGGATATTTTAAAAAATCACAATATCTTAAAACTCTTCTTTAGAAGATTAAATTTAAAACAGAAGCAAGAAGGGCATGTATTAAAATGGAAAGTTGTTTCTTGTTTGTAATGGTAGCATCACAATGTCTCTCCTGTCACAGGAGGACAGTTATCTTATTAAAATTGCCAGATGGTAGTGGGAAGTCATGTATGTCTGTCTGATGTAGCCTAACAATGTAGCAATTCTGTATAATGCCTTGCCAGTCATGCACTCCGTAAATGTTTATAACACAAATGTATTTATAAGGTTCAACTTTACAATGTTAAATCTTTTTCTATAAACATTGTACAACTCTCCATTTATTTCATCTTTTGAAATGTGTTCAATAAAGTTTTTATAATTTTTCCTGGAAGGCCTCACATATCTTTAGTCAGTGTTGATTCTCTTCAAATCAATCTATCATTTCAGTAAAATGTAACAGAAAACTCCAATAGAATAGTTCATAGAACTTGAGCTAATTCTAAAATATAGATAGAGAGAAAAGTAAAGGACCAAGAAAAGGCAAAACTCTTCTGATGAAGAAGGGATCAGGTGAGACAATTGCACTATCTGATGCTGGTCTTATTTTAAAGGTTAAGAAATAATGGCAATGTAAAATCATTACAATTGATAATAAAAATAAAAGAACACAGAGAGAAGTAGACAAACTCTACATTAAAAAAAGAAAAGAAAAGAAAAGAACAAAATAAGAGAAGGATTAGCCCAGAGCCAATATAGTAGATGCTTTAGGTGACAGAGAGAAAAGTATGGGATAGAAGAAACCACATAGAATAATAGAAGACATTGTCGATATTTCCGTTTCTATACGGGTTGCATGTTCACAGGTGTTTATTACAGTATTCAAAACAAACAACACAAACACACACAAGGGATCAATTATGAGAGCATGCTACGGACAAAGAATTATAATTAATCTAATTATCTGAACCACTTCCCTTTCTCATCCACTCATTCCACATGTTTGCATCTCATTCCTTCTGCTGTGCGTAGTTTCCCTAGGCCTATTCACCTGTTCAAATTCAATCTTTGTTTTGAAGTTTACCTAAAATTCAACCTCCTTCAAGAAAGCTTCTCCAATGACTTCTCCAATGACCTGAAGTGCTTAACTTCCATACCACAAATTATAGTTCTTCATCAGATACCTCAAACTTTCAGTATTTATTGCTAAGTGCATATATTGCATGGTATAGTATATTTGATTATGTGGGGACATAAATTTGATTCATATCCAATCCCCATTTACAAAGACTGTGGAGAGGGTACAGCCATAAAACAAATCCCTGTAGTACTAGATAATTTTAGCCATGCTGGCTAGAACTTCTGAGTGGAGAAATAAAGGAAGGAAGGTGTCACAGAACAGAAGACATCACAGTTGGATTTTGAAAGATAGGGGGAATCTCTAAAGGCAAAAAATAAATGGCAGGAAACAGATATTCTGGGTACAAATAATAAGAGCTAATATTTACTACTTATTTACTATGTGCTAGGACTGTGCTGAGTCTCTTAAAGTTTATATCAGTAAAGTTAGGTCTAGCTGAGACTAGCGGAGACCCAAATAGCAATTCGTTTCTTATATGTAAAACCAGAAGCCAGTCCAAGGTTAAAATGGCGGCTCTGCTTCAAAATGTCCTCGAGGATCTGATTGGCCTACAGTATATCATTCCAACATACCTAGTGTGTGAGCCTCATGCTCTTGGCTCAAAGTGGAAGTTATTCCAGGAAGCATGATGGAGAAATAGAGAAGAAAGGGGCAAACATCACACATTTATCTGAGAGAATTCACTGCTGGCAAGAGAAATCTTTCCAGTCATTTTAAGCAGTAAAAGTCTTAATGGAGAACATCGTCTGCTTAAAATACCTTTGGAAGGACTAAAGGGTAGGCCTCCAGGAATGACTCTCAGAACAATACAAAAATAAGCTGCCAAGGAACTTGGAGGCTGCAGTTAATAGTCATAAACCCAACAACACTAAGCATTAAGTTGACCCAGAAATCAGGAAGCTTGAGTCAAGAAGATATTGTCATAATTGATTTGATCATCAGAAGCCAAATGGACACTGGAACACTGCTAAAGAAGAAGAAGAATGTTTCTGTGACATAGCTGGCTAAGAGAGAATTTTGTAAAATATTTATTTATTTATTTATTTCAGAGGGAGGAGGAGGCAGAGGAAGAGGGTGAGAGGATCTCAAACAGACTCCACTTTGAGCGCAGACCCTGAGATCATGACCTGAGCTGAAATCAAGAGTTGGACGCTTAACCAACTGTGCCACCCAGGCACCCCAAGAGATAATCTTTTAAAAGACTCTCTTTGTTAGAGCAATCTTGTCTTACTCTATTTTACATAAACATGGAGCAAACATTTTGCAGCTGGCTGACTAAATAACTGTTGTATGAAGTGGTGGAAGGACGAAGTTATGTCCGTGAATAAAAAGGTTAAGGCAGGTGGGAAGTAATAGCACAAATTTGCACTGCTGCCCTTTCCAGATGGAAGTAAACTTTATTCTCTGATCAGTTAAATAGGGAAAAAAAAAAAGCATTTACTTTTGATAAAAAAAAAAAAAGCATTTACTAAGGATTGATAACCATTATCGGGGTAGGGGAAGAGACTTGGCAAGAGTAAGCACCCAGACATAAAATGTTGGCATATACATGTGCAAATCATATACATATGCAAAAACATTTCTCAGCCATGCCAGGTCTCAGAAAGCCTAAGCTTACTCCTCCTCATACCTCCAACCACAGCACCCTGAAATTTCACAGTATTTACCTAATGTGCACTATATCATCGGCACTTAGCATCTGTGCCTAGTTTCTCATTGCACCACCAGTATCACAATGTCCCCATGTTATTTTATAAAAGCTAGACATAACTCATTCATTAAAAAAAGTATGTATTAAGCTACTACAAAGCACCAGGTGCTCTTCCAGGCACAGAGAATTTAAAAGTGAACTAAATAGGGTGCCTTGTTAGGCTTCTGCCTTGGCTCAGGTCATGATCCTGGAGTCCCTCCACATCTGTCTCCTTGCTGGGCAGGAAGCCTATTTCTCCTTCTCTCACTCTCCCTGCTTGTGTTCCCTCTCTAGCTGTATTTCTCTCAGTCAAATAAATAAATAGAATCTTTTTTAAAAAGTGACCTAAATAACCCCATAACCCTTCCCTCAATTGCCTTAAATTATAAGGGGAACACATAAATGGGTAAAATATACATTATGTCGACAGTGACAATTGCTATGGGAATAAATAAAACAGGGAAAGAAGTGGGGAGTCCTAAGAGGGAAGGGATAGGAGACTGGGTGGTTGCAATAATAAATAATGTCAAGGAAGATTTCTGAGAAGTTGATACATAAACAAAACCTGAAGGAGATGAAAGACCAAGTAATTTCGATATCTAGGTGAGGGGGAGTATTCCTTGCAGGGGGATGAACCTATGCAAAGAGACTCAGGAGCAAGCCTGCACATTAGAGAAACAGCAAGGGGACCAATGGGTTGCAGCAGAATTGGTGGGAAGATAGTTTAAAACAATGTCAAGAAAAACTGTCTCTGGGGTTGGGGCAACAGTTAAGGATGCAGAATATACGGAGCTCTTTGGAAATTCTAAGTTCTATGTTTAAGTGAGGACTTTGGCTTTTTCTCTGAATATATAGCCATGAGCAGAGAAGGTTTTGAGCAGAGGAATGACCTAAACCTACTCATATTTCAGAAGGCTCACTTTATTCTATGAAGGATAGATGGAAAGGGGCAAGGTTGGAAGCAGGGAGACCAGTAGGAAGGCGGCTGTAAGAATCTAGGCAAGAAATGATGGTATCCTGCATCACGTGTGTGGTGGGGGTCTTGAGGGGCAGCCATATTCTATGTGTAATTTGCAAAATGAGCCAATAGGATTTTCTTAGTGATTGGATATGGAGTGTGGGAAAAAGATACAGATCAAAGATAAACCCAAAGTTTATGGTTTGATCCTCTAGAAATATGTAGATTCAATCTACAGGGTCAGGAAAAATTGTGAAGGGCTTTGAAACAGAAGGAAAAAGTTACAAGATTAATGAATGTTCTAACACACTCATTCAGATCATTTCTGCCTTCTATTGTCTTTCACATGTTTTACAGCAATGCAAATTGTAGAAAACTGATCATGGAAATTATTCTTATCCATAAAAAGCACATTGATTGTGTATAGTAGAATGCAGTTGAGTATTTTCTATAGGAAAGACTTGTTTTGCATGTATTTGTAAATTCATTTCAGAATTTCTCATTCCATATATATATGCTCTTTGGATGTGTTTTTTAAATAGAGGTTTCTTTTTTTTTTTTTTTTTTAAGATTTTATTTATTTGACAGAGAAAAACACAGCCAGAGAGGGAACACAATCAGGGGGAGTGAAAGAGGGAGAAGCAGGCTTCCCACCGAGCAGGCAGCCTGATGCGGAGCTCAATCTCGGGACTCCAGGCTCATGACCTGAGCTGAAGGCAGAGGCCCAGGCGCCTCTGAATGTGTTTTTAAATGAGTTGTAACATCTTACTTTTTTCCCTCATAAATTCATGAGTTACATAAAATCTTTGACATGAGTTCATTTTAGATCTGTATGGGTTTTATATCATTTTTGGACAATTTTCTTTTAACAACTGAGATGGGAAAGATTGAAGAAAATGATATTTGGGATATGTTAAGTTTGAGATGTTTATTCAAATGAAAATAATAAGTAGCAAGTTGTGTAAACATGTATGCCAATCAAGGAAAAGTATGAGATCAGATCAAAATACCACAGGATTGAACGAGGATAAAGACTGAAAAGGTCCAAGGATTAAAACTTGCTACACTTCCTGGAAAGAGAGAAGGAAAGGGAGAAGCAACAAAAGAGACAGAAGGGGCAGCCACTAGGAGAAAAAGAAATCCAGGGGACAGTGCTATTCTAGAAGTCAAGGGAAAACAGGCTTTTAGGAGAAGGCAGTTATCCTCAGTGTCAAATTCCCTTGATCTGTCTGATGAGAGGAAGGTTGAGATTTACTCATGGAGATTTATCAACGTGGAAGTCACTGACAGCAAAGACTAGAGCAGTTTTGATGGTACAGTATGAGCAATAGTCAGAATGGAGTTTGAGAAAAAATGGAAAGGGTAAAAATGGGAAACATAAGTATAAAAACTCTGTCAAATAATTTTGCTGAAAAGAGAAGAAGAGAAAATGGTCCTGGAGAAGGATATATATAGATATATATATATCTATGTATGTATATATATATATATATATATGTATATATATATATATATATTTCTTTTTTTTTTCTTTTAAGATGGGAGAAATTTCAGCAAGCTTGTGTTTCTGAGAATGATCTAGTGACAAGAAGAAACTGATGATGCAGACAAGAGAGGGACAATTGCTATATCCATGCCCCTGAATAGGTAGGAAGAGATGGACACTATACAAGAATGGAGAGGACAGGCTTTAAATAGGAACAAAGAAGTGATAACAAGAAGGAAGATAGAATAAATGGACCCAGATGCAGGAAGGTAGGTGGAAGTGGAGGTAGGTGATTCTGGAAGATTTCTTCTTCTAATCCTATTTTCTCAGTCAAATTAGAAGCAAGGTCACAGTTGAAAGTGGGAACTTCCTAAGAATCTTTTTCTTGAGTTTAATGTCTTATATTTCTTTTTTGAAAAAGATTTACTTATTTTAGAGAAAGAAAGAGTGGAGGAGGGGCAAAGGGAAAGAATCTCAATTGTACTCCCCACCCAGCTTGGAGCCTGACCTTAGGACACTGAGATGATGACCTGAGCCGAAACCACTCAACACACTCAGCCACACCCAATGTCTTATATTATTAAAGCCATTTATTTGAGTATTCAGTTATTTGCAGCCATATGCATTTTAATGACTATTCCTAAATTCCGAAATGATAACCAACATTTTAAAAATAGACATTATAGGGAGCCAGGGTGGCTTGGTTGGTTGAGCGACTACCTTCGGCTCAGGTCATGATCCCGAAGACCCGGGATCGAGTCCCACATCTGGCTCCAAGCTCAGCGGGAAGCCTGCTTCTCCCTCTCTCACTCCCCCTGCTTGTGTTCCCTCTCTGGCTGTGTTTCTCTCTGTCAAATAAATAAAATCTGTAAAAAAAAATTGACATTATAACACACACAGTATGGGGTTATATAAAGGAAGATGCAGTTCCTCCTTTCTTCAAAAATAAGATATGCAAATTAAAAAATATTATTAGGGGCACCTGGGTGGCTCAGGTGGTTAAGCAATTGCCTGGGGCTCAGGTCATGATCCGGAGACCCGGGATCGAGCCCCACGTCAGGCTCCCTGCTTGGCCAGAAGTCTGCTTCTCCCTCTCTCACTCCCCCTGCTTGTGTTCCCTCTCTGGCTGTATTTCTCTCTGTCAAATAAATAAAATCTTTTAAAAAATAAAATAAAAAATAAAATATATTATTAAGATTCGAGTTTTGGTACATATCCAAAAAATTGAAAGAAGGGTCTCAAAGATATATTTGTATACACACAATCATAGCACTATTCACAAATTTTAGCACAAGTGGAAGCAAACAAAATGTCACTGACAGATGAATAGATAAGCAAAATGTGATATATACACACAATGAAATAGTATTCAGCCTTAGAAAGGAGGGAAATTCTGACACGTGTTATAACATGGATGAAACTTGAGACCATTATGGTAAGTAATAAGACAAATACTGTATGATTCCACTCACATGAGATACGTAGAGCTGTCAGAATAATAGAAACAAAGTAGAATGGTGGCTCCCATGGGTTGGGGAGAGAGAGAAATGGGGAGTTATTTAATGGGTATAAAGTTTCAGTTTTGTAAGATGAAAAAGTTCTGGAGATTGGTTGCACAATGATGTGAACAAGTTTAACATGGCTGAATTGTCTATTTAAACATGGTAAAGATGTTAAATTTGTTGTCATGTGTGTCTTACCACAATACAAATAAAAATGAAAAATACTGCTGAAAAGAAAGGTAAGGATAACTCACAGATAAAACCATAAAGCTTATTGAAGCATATAGTATCCATAACAATCAACCACAATATAGCAAGATTTTTTTTATCACCACAAGATTTCAGTTTTTTTTTTAATTGTTCGAGTGTGTGAAATAATTAGACCACCACAAGAGGCAAGGAGAACTGTGAATAAATCCACCAGTTGTGCCACTGACACCAGGAGGGTTTTTTTGTTTTGTTTTGTTTTTTGATTTTATTTATTTATTTGACAGAGAGAAACACAGTGAAACACAAACAGGGGAAGTGGCTTTATGCCAAGCAGGGAACCTGATGCAGGACTTGATCCCAGGACTCCAGGATCATGATCTGAGCCAAAAGCAAATGCTTAACGACTGAGCCACCCAGGCACTCCAAGTTTGTTTTGTTTTGTTTACAAATATGTCACATTTATATAACATACAAAGTAATTTTTAGAAAAAAGAATTGTTTAGAAAAAAATACAGAGAGAAAGTAGAGTTGTGAAGTTTTTATCCATTATGAATCTTCTGGGTCTGTACTCAGCAGCATGTCCTTTGGACTACACTAATTTTTACTGTGTAACTGGAGCTGATTAATATTTTTTAAACACCTATTACATGCTAAGTTTTTCACATGTAGTATCATTTCTAATCCTGGAAACAGCTTCTAAAGCCTATACTATCATCTCTATTTAGAGATGAAGAAACTGAGGCTCAGTAAGTTTTTGTGGCATATCTTAGAACACATAATAAGTACATGAGAGTCCAGGGTTCAGTTTAATGTTGTCTGGTTCCAGAATCTGTACTTTATCTACTATGCTATTCTCAATGCTCATTATCAAAGTCTATCACAGGGAATAAGAAGTCTGGATTTATATCCCCACCCAGTGGCAGAGTCAAAGTCTCTCTTGTCCATGCTGAAGAGGTTTCCATGGAGACCTGCTAATATAGGAGACTGAAATAAGATCCAGAGTTTTATAACATAATACCCAAAATGTCCTGGACTCACTGAAAGTGACTCATTAGACCAAAAACCAAGTAATCAACTTGAACCAAAAAAGAATGAACACACACCAACACCAGTTGACATTGATGTTGGAATTACCTCATAAACATTTTAGAACAGCCACCATAAAAATGCTTCAAAGAGCAATTACAAATACACTTGAAACCAATGAAAAAAACCAGAAGAACACTACCAGACAGAAGCATGAAGAAGAAACCAAATGGAATTTTTATAACTGAAAAATACAATAACAAAAATAAAAATCTCACTAGATGGGCATAATAGAAGAAAAGAAATATCAGAGGGAAGAAGCTGTGTATCTGAAGACAGAACAATAGAGAATTTACCTCATCTGAACTATAGATGGGGGTGGGAGGAAGGAAGGCAGGAAGGAAGAAGAAAGGAAGAGGAAGGAGAGAAGGAAGGGAGGGAGAGAGGGAGGGAGGAAGAAAAACTGCAGCCTGAGATGTAATTCGACACTACACAAGCTTTTTGGTATTTGAGATCATGTCTTACAGAGATGGTGCCTCATCATAAAATATCTATTCTAAATAATTCCTGCTCCAGGGCTGTTGCAATTAATACATTTGAAGATAACTTTTGTTGTCTGGTGAAGATATGATTGCTCTGTAGCAGAGATGACATAAGGGACTTTCTCTCAAAATGATTATGAAGAGAAACAGAATGTTTAAGCTTAAAAATACATTTAAGAAATGTGTAAAAGCAGTTTATGAATTGTACTGTGTGAGGAATGCAAGCTGTTCATATTTTAGTCCAACCTCTTTACTTTATACATGATGAATGTGAGGACAAAAGAGAGTAACTGACTCCCTTAAGGGAACATCTAATTAATGACAGCTTTGGCACTGGATCCCAGGTCCAACAAAAACTAGTCAATAAACAGTTACTGAAATAAATTTTGAAAGCGGACCTTATCCATATAAAAAGAGATGATTTTTAGTACCCTTGTTCATTGGAAGTCATATTCAAGAATTCACGAGAAGTTCATTTATAAAAAATGCACAGCGTTGTGAAAGCTGTCAGAGATATCTAAGAACGTCATAGCCACGGTACTTCGCTGCTGTGCAAAATACAAATGAATCTAGAGCAAAATCTTGCATATCCGCTAACGGGAGTTACAGAGACCGCGGTGATAGGATAGAGCCTAACACAGCGCTAGTTGCTCTCCATGGTTGTTTTCCTCCTCCATCAAGGAAAACGGGCCTTTATAGGAATGGGAGATTGAGGGAGGAAACAATGGGTTACTTGAGGACCTGAAAACAAATATGAGTGATCAGAAAAGTAGATATGTTGTGTGGGTGGGAGGGGTATCTCTTTCTGCCTCCACACATAGTAGAAGAAACAAATTCACAATTTCAGCAACTGGGTTTCAGACTTCCACCGGTAAATGCAAACACATCAAACCTCTGCTGTGTGGTTGCTGCGAAGCTGAGTTTCACGGTTTCATCCGCGGGGATAGAGTCGGGACTCTTTTGTAAGGGAAATCCTCAAGGAATGCCTGTGCAGGAAGCCGCAGATCATAACTGGCAAGGGAATTGCTGCAAGCGTCTGCACCCGGCACGCCACTCAGAACACCAGCACCCACCAAAATGCAGAAGTTGGTGATTTTCAAGCCTGGGCGCCTATTTCTTTCCCCCAGATTGGAGACCGTGGTCTGCTGGCCTGGATTAAACCGAGCAGGAATCTGTTTATCCCCTCCGCTTTAAACACCAATCAAAAGCACCGTCCCTCTCTTGAAGGTGCTGAAATGCAAAGCAAGCTCCTTGCTCCTTTTCTCTCTCTTGGTGGCATTTGAAAGTGTAAAGCTTTGAATACCAATTGCTTGAACTGGACATATGTGAATCTCTTCTAATCCTACTAATCCTGTCCCCAAGTGCTCCTTTGTATGTGGAGGCAGCCCACATAGATCTAAGTAAGAGTGGCCATAATCCTGGAAATGTGGAAAAATGTCCCAGTGTGAGAGAGGCAGAGGGACCTGCTGAAGAAACTATTGTGTAGTTCAAGGAAAAGAGAAAATATGAAGGAGCCCTCTCACCTTTTTTGAGCTCCTGGGAGGAGAGCAAACCCGCTCAGCGGGGGTCCCGCCTTGCAAACAGCCCTGGTACACTAGAGCCAACTCACAGAACCGAGACTCACCAAAGGCTGAGAAATTTACCCCGCGGCCGCTTTCAGGGGCTTGAACCCAGCAGGGCCGGCCCAGCGACCGGCGGACTTCATTACGCCCCGGAGTTTCCTTTACAACGGAGGGGGGGAGGGGCAGAACCCACTGTTGAAAACCCAAGAAATAAAATAAGCCGGCAGACCTTGTCAAGACTTTTCAGAGGCAGGAGACAGACGGCAGGTTTCTAAATTACTCTTTTGCCCAGAAGACAACTCTGCTGAGTCCTGCCTGCAATTGTCAGTAAGGAGGCAGGGCAGCTTTTGAACTTTCTAAAGGAATAGTGGCCACTTTCCCATCCTCTCGAAGAATGCGTGAATCCATCCATTCACAAATAATAACTTGTGCAAACAAACTGTATTAACGTTTGAGGCATATTTACTTACTGATTTTTGCATCCAGTTATCTGGGCAGAGTCCTGATTAGCAAGATTTTTTTTTTTTTTTTAAGAATTGTAATTTTCAGTTGTACAAACCTGGTGAGGAAGATAATGCAGATATTGCCATTTCCACTTGAAGGAAAAAGTATTATAATTATATTACAGTTCATTTATCTGAATGGATACATTTTCCCCTACTCAAATGAGCCTCAAGTATTTTAAAACTTCCATCAACAACAATAACAAATACAACAACAAAAAGATCCATGAATACAACATCTCATCCAGATGGTGGTTATAATTTAAAGTTGTATCAGGAGATGTGATTCAAACATCTTTATTTCTTCTACTTTTAGGTTCGTTTTTGTTGTTGTTCATTGTCATTTTTAAAAAGTATTAATTGCTATGGAAAACTATGTGAGAAAATTTAGACAGACAATATTTTCAAAATACAGGAACTGGCAGGGAAATGGTGTTACTATATTTAATATTGAAAGAGAAATCTGTGGCTGTGAGTGACTGTAATAGTCTATAATGTTTAAAGTAATACAAGTATACATAAATAAACAACTGCTGAGGCTTCTTCCACACCTGGAAGTCAAGATAGTTTTGAGTAAAAATAGTAGCCAAAGCACCATAAACCAATCCCCCCCACCAAGAGACCTATTTTAAAGGTCTTACTTACTTTAACAAAACTTACTGTGTGTCAGGAACTGTTCTTTTTTTTTTTTTTTAAGTTTTATTTATTTATTTGACAGAGAGAGAGAGAGATCACAGGCAGGCAGAGAGGCAGGCAGAGAGAGAGGAGGAAGCAGGCTCCTCGGCGAGCAGAGAGCCAGATGCGGGCCTTGATCGCAGGACCCTGAGATCATGACCTGAGCTGAAAGCAGAGGCTCTAACCCACTGAGCCACCCAGGTGCCCAGGCACTGTTTAAGGGACTTATAAATGTTAACTCATTGATGGATCATAATAGTTCCCATGGGATGGTTTTGCCATTGTCCCATTTTACCAGATGAGGAAAAGGACGGGGTGGGGAGCAGTACAATGGGCCTCAGGCTTACAGCCCCTGAGCCAACCTGTGCCGCAAGCTAGCTGGCTCCTAGGTTCTTCTCCTCAGTTGCCTCGGCTTCTCGTGCCCTTGTTCTGAACATATTGCTGTCTGTGCTGTTGGATCTAAAATGTACAACGATTTAAAAAATAAATAAATAAACACTTTAAGGGCATTAGTGATCAGATAAACAAAAGCATAATGAAGATGATGATTGTCTCCTTCACCTGGTAACAAGTTCCAGTACAACTGAGAATCTCAGGGAGCTAATACCTGTGAGATGGGCAGAAATGAACCCTAAGAAATCTCCCGAGGAAGGTGATAGCATTCAAATCCCGTTTAAGTCTCCTTTGTATGCTCTAAAAGTCTGGGTAATATTTCTCAAATGCGTAGTTTCAAAATACTACAAAGTAGAAGACGGAGGCATTTATTTAGACCAGATACGTGACCTTGGGAGAAGAGTTTCTCCAGTCTGTGCCTCAGTTTCCTTATCTCTAGAATAATCTCGAAGGTCTGGTCTGTCTCTACAATACTTGCGATTCTGTAACATTCAAAAACTCAAATAATCGCAATAATAATCCCAGCAAGGGTGATACAAAAATAAAGGATTTACAGGGTTAGGGGACTACAAGCTAGATAGGACTTGGCTTTGGGATTCAGTTCCTTACATCGGAGATCTCTTGTGCCTGCTCACATCCTCAGCCCTAAAGCCTTTGCTGTCGGTAAGTGGCTTTACACACGGGTGCTTCACACCTCTCAAG
Source organism: Spilogale gracilis (assembly GCA_004023965.1). Taxonomy (NCBI): domain Eukaryota; kingdom Metazoa; phylum Chordata; class Mammalia; order Carnivora; family Mephitidae; genus Spilogale; species Spilogale gracilis. The sequence continues at coordinate 15,895 of PITA01009281.1, read as the reverse complement.
TCTCATTTGTTTTTTTTTTCACCACAGCTTCTGAAGCCAGAATTGGTCTTATACATGCATTAGACCTGAAAGGGTGGGGGACTTCATTGCCCATGAGCAGTGACCCTCCATGATCCTGGATCCATGAGGGAGGGCAACATAGTGGTACACATGTTCTTCTTTTGTTCTCTGACAGATTGCTTCTGAGGTGAGTTTTACTCAGCTCTTCAAAGGGTCTTGGATGGACAGAGCCTCCGTTACCCACAGTGGTGACCAGCTGGGCAATGTACTCTGCACTGGCTGTCCTTCACTCTGATTTGTTGTTGTTATTTTCATCCCTTTTCCTATTTCCTGGCTTTATGTCTCCCAAGACACTGTCTGCGTCCAAGCTTTTACCTGCATATAATCTCTTATCTTAGGCTCTGTTTTGTGCAGTAATCCTGGCTAACATACCCTCCAAAACAAATGCAATCAGGCTGTATTAAAATGTGTATGGTGTTTGGAATTAGGAAGATGTTACTATATTCTTTTATAAACTGGTTGGTCCCCGTGTATAACTCCGTGTTTGGATTGCCACTATGTCTGAAGAAAGCACACACAGGCAGGACTGGCTCAGGAAGATGTAGCCAGAATATGGAAAGAACTAAAGTTCTTTCATTGAGTCTGGAGAATAGTATTCGTCAGAGAGCATAATTTATATCATTAAATGCTACAAAAATTTTTCTGTGACCAACGTAGGAAGCAAAAGCAAGATAACTTTAGAATATATTTGTAACAGTTAGAAACTGGAAAAGAGGGCAGATTGCTTGCTCACTAGCTGGTCTCCCAATCAGAATGAATTGAATAGCAATTCAATTGCTATTCTCCTCCTTGCCAAGGGACTAGCTCAACTCTCAGAACAAAGTACAGGGAGCTTTCATTTGAAATCTGACAGGACAAATATAAATCTGTGCTGGGTTGAAACGTTGTTTCATGGAATTTAGATAAGATTTGTAACATGGCAGGAAATTCTGACTGGGGAAACAAAGCAAGAAAACTTAGATTAATTTCTGATGAGCTAAATTTATACTTGCAACAAATGCCCAAAAGTGGTAAAAATGGTCGATCACAATTTATTAAGGGAATTAAAGAAGAAGTTAAACTATCAAGTACTAGACAAGAACTGAGACTCGGCTGGCCGTATTGGGTGGAATTTTTGGCTACAAGTCTAGAATATGGAGGAGATTCTTTGAGAATGAAAGGGCAGGAAGGAACTTTCTGAAATCTACCTTGCAAACTTTTTCTCATAAGCAGGACCCTGTGTGGTACGCAGGTGAAGAAAGGGACTTGGCTGGAGAACTCCACCTAGAACCTCATGAATGATGACCTTTTACTAAACAGAGGGTTGTTCAGTCTCGATGTTAAAAGAAATGTGATAACACTACTTTAAAAATATTTCTAAAAGGGGTACCTGGGTGGCTCAGTCATTGAGCATCTGCCTTCGGCTCAGGTTATGATTCCAGAGTTCCGGGATCCAGCCCAGAATCGGGTTTCCCACTCCACTGGAAGCCTGCTTCTCCCTCTCTTAGGCCCCCTGCTTGTGTGCCCTCTCTAGCTGTGCTTCTCTCTGTCAAATAAATAAACAAAATATATTTTTTTAATTTCTAATATAAAATATTGTTTAATTGGGCATAGTGCAGCCTTGGAAAAATGTATAAGCAGGAAAGTAATATTGATTTTCTTATTACCACCTTCATTGTTGATTCCTATGTGTTAAAATTGAAGCAATCTTTCAGCTGCAATAGCTAATGAATTCCAAGATCAAACAAGATCTTGCTAATTGCTAAGTTAATAAGTACAAGTTCACAAGTGGAGTTATGTTCATACTGACATGTTTCAAAACCTCTTGAAGCAAAATAAGATCCTGATTTTGACTCTAATACTGTACACTTGGCCTGTCTTTGAATACATCAAGGAAGCACATTGTGCGGGCTGTACACTATTAAAAATGTAAAATTTAGGCAGGATGATCTTTTAGAAAATTCAAAGACCTATTACTGTTAAGAAACAAGACAGCAGGCTCCAAATAGTGTCATTTATGCTAAGTTCCATGTCACTAAAGTAAGATTTCGCGTAATTACAGTTTTGGCCTCTCCCAGAAGTGGAACGTTCATTGAAATCAATCAGGAATCACCTTGTGGGCACTAGCGAGGGAACCTCCCTGATAGACTCCCACTATCCCCTAAAGAAAAGTGACCTTACCACAACCAATCTGCTTTTTGCCAGTACAACTCCCTCGTCCTCCCTTCTGCCTGTAAGTCTTTCATTTTGTATAGCTCCTTGGAGCTCCTTTCTGTCTCCCAGATGGGATGCTGCTCGATTCATGAAGCATTGAATGAAGCCGATAATATCTTTCACATTTACTCTGTTGAATTTCATTTTCTAACAGGTTTGTAGCAGCAGTGGACTCGGAAGGAGACTTCTGATGACTTCAAGAACTCCAAGAAACACAGGTTTCTTGCCATTTCTAAGGGTCATGGGCAAGTTTCACTTGGTTCAGAGCCCTGCTCTCATTGCCTCAGGCTCCTGATCTAATTGGCTGTTCAGTCCCGGGCCAATCAGCTTGAACTCACGCTTTCGCCTGGAACCCAGGCCTCAGCTCTTGGTTTCGTCCCCAGTTCCATACTGGGAACTACCAATGGTATGCACCTAAGGCCTTCTCTTGGTCAGTCCTCAGTAACATTTCTTTGGTCCACAGTTCCATAGTCTCCGTTACTGTTGCTTTCTTTTAATGTGCATAGGAAGAAAAGGCTATTGCTAATTGCAATCTCAGAAGTCAAAAGCTGCAAACTTGGTGGGCATGGCTTGAGCCCTTGAAACTGTTAGAACACTCACCGCTTAACTCTAAGGCTCCCATGTCAATTGGACACAGAATGTGTTAGATTGACACTAGGACACTCCTCATCCTTAAGAAAATTTCCATGCAGTGAGGTACACTGGAAAACACCACACAGTCCCTAACCCAGTGACACCTCCCTCTTAGGTATTAATTTGGCTCCGAGGGACCCAATACTTAGCTAAAGAAATAGGATCTTCAAGTTCCAAAAATTGAGTAGACCATCTTCTGGTAAGCACACTTGCTTACTTTATGTCTAAGAATTGTGGTCATAGAACCTGTAAGTTATCTAAATTTGACTTTCTTTTCTGTAACTCGGGTTTTTCCCCCACTTTTTTTTCTTGGTACCTTTTTCAAGTGAGTGTCTTTTTGATATGCATAATTGTTTATGGTAAAATTTACACCCATATATGCAATAGGTATTTTCTTTTCTTCCATTAATCAGTTCATTAGAAATATTTTAAATTCAACTCTTTTGTGAAGATGTGAATTCCAGAAAGGAAAGGTAACATCAGAAGAATTGTCAGAAGTTATTTAAAGTAACAATATGATAATCTCTGTCTCTGCCTCTCTTTCTCTCTCTTTTTCTCCAGTTGAGTCATAGCTTTGAACTTATTCTTTGAAAAATAAGGGAATACAGACATATATATTTTTAATACTGGGAAAAAAATCAGGTTCTTTTTTTCCTCCAAATATCTTGGACAAATCACATGTTTAAAAGTTGCTCTTGTATTTATTGGTTTTGCAAAAGAAGGAAGGCATTGTTTTATCCAGTATTTGTAACCAAAAGACATTCATTTGTTTAAAAAAAGGCTGTTTGCAAAAAATGTTTTTTGGTCTTTTATAATTCTCACTAAAGGAATATCTGACAAATTGATAAAAATAAAGTAAAAACTTGAAAAGTGGCAAAATCTTACTAAGACAAACTAGAATTGCAATGGCCATTATGGGGAACATTCCAGTTAGGCCAGATTGTTGAGATGAGCACTTGATGGCACCTGAGTGGCTCAGTAGGAAGTGATTTAGGCTCAGATCATGATCTCATGGTAATAAGACTGAGCTTGAGTCAGGCTGTGCACTGGGCATGGAGCCTGCTTAAGATTCTATCTCTCCCTCTCCCTCTGTCCTTCCACCACCTCTCTCTCTCTTTCTCAAAAAAAGTACACTTGAAAGCAAAGGTTCCTAAATCAATAAAAAAAAAAAAATGGGATACCTATTTTAATTGGCATTAGAAGCCTCCAAAGGCTTCAAGATTTCAAAATAGCTTCATTGAAAGATTTATTGCAAAAGGCTACTGAAAATTTAAGAACACAAGAGGTACCTAAAACAAAAGACAATTAGACTGATGTGATCTCTCCTGTTCCCCTCTATTCTCCTTTACTTTAGTATTCGTGTCCTATCAGTCCTCTATCTAAATTCCCTTTCCACTCTGTAGAGACTATTAAATAATTTCCTTTTAAAATATGAGCACCTGAGGCTGCAGGCAATCTTCAGGCATCCTTCACACCTTGGTCAAAGACCCAACTAGGGGCCATAAAGAATTTTTTAAACCCAAGGAAGATGCCTAAATGTTTCCTCAGGAGTTTAGAATCCTGGAGCACCTGGGTGGCTCAGTCAGTTGAGCCTCTCCCTTCGGCTCAGGTCATGATCCCACAGCCCTGGGATTGAGCCCCATATAGGGCTCCCTGCTCAGTGTGCAACCTGCTTCTCTCTCTCCCTCTACCTCCTCTTGCCCCTCTCCATACCCTTCCCCCTTCCCCTCTTTTACTCCTTCCCTGCCCCTCTCCCTGCTCATGGTCTCTTGCGCTCTCTCAAATAAATAAAATCGAGAGAGAGAGAGAGAGAGAGAGAGAGAGAGAGAGAGAGAGATTAGAATCTTTATTAGGGGGGGCTGTCAGATCTTTATCAGGTTGTGTGCATCGTGGTAGGACCAACCCCAGAATGGTCTCAGGAGACAGTATGGCGTAACTCCAAGCTCTTTGATCTACAATGTGGGCCCCCTATGGACCAGAAAAAAATTGAAAAACAGCAACTGATCATTTGAAAATTATTCTTAGTCTTCCCTGCTCACGCTGATTGGTCTGTGTTTCAAACAAGTAAACAACAATGACAAAAAGATGAATCTTGGGCAGACTTTAAAGTCTATCTAGAAGCTCTCTTCCCATGGCATTCTGGGTTTTGTGCAATAAACGAAGCTACCCAACCCACTCTATCTGTCTTATTTGTAAATAAATTATCTAAGTTCAGTGGACTCATTAAAAGGTAGAAAATAGTATGCAAAGGCACAGGTCTGATTGAGCTGGTGACCATTACTGAGCACTCTGAAAGGACTTTGGAACAAGACTGTAAGTGAAAGTCCTCCGAGGTTATTAGTCTTGTAGCTAAAACGTCTCCTAGGCCAAAAAACAAAACAACACCTGGGACTTCCCCACTGCAGCCTCTAAGGGGTCCATCAGCAAAATGCTGGCCCCAAAGTGTCTCATTTGTAATCAAATGGGACGCTGGAGAAAAGAATGTCCTCAAAGGTTTTGTGTAAGTCTTTCTATATCAACTCAAATGGCTCCAGATCTTCCTCTGAAGGAAGACCCCCAAATGGGCCCCTTCCAGGGTTGCTGGGACTCAGAGATTTTTCTGGTAAACTGCTACCAGTCATTCCTTTAGACAGGCAAGGGAAAGCTAAAATGAAATTTAGTAAAAATCCTTGTTGAATTCTAGTAGATCCTGGAGCTACACTTCACTTTAGATCCCACTGGGGGTGGGTGGTATGGTTGTGATTCTGGGGAAAAATGGCAGAAACTGGCTAAGAGAATTTTCCAGAGTCTGGATCTCTTTCCACTTACCTGGTGGAGAGAGGAAGATAAAGTTTCATCTTGTCTCTTTCTTTCCAATTTCAGGTGCATGGGTTATTGATTCTTTCTCTCCTGGGGGTTGGCTATTGTCTTCTAGCTTGACTAGTTTTATGTTCTGAGAATCTGGCTTGGCTTTCTGCCATCCTGTGGCAATGCAGGTTGTTGGTTCTTGTGTGTTCAGGCAGCTCAACAATCAGGTTGGGGGTGTAAAACTGTGTCTGGACAGAAATGTGGGTTGCACTTTTGCTCTCAGGAAAATTGTCTAACACCTTTCTTTTGGCTATTTTTAAGAGTGGTTCTGGATCTTGGGAGGATGGTATATTTTGTAGACTTTTGGTGATACCTCTTATGTCCAAGCCGGGGGATGTTCAATACTGCCAGGAATGTTTACTGTTGGTCCTGGCTGAAACCTAACAAGATATTTGAAAGCATTTTTTAAATAGCTCTGTGCTCAGAAGTTGGCAAGTTTGAAGCTGATATTCAGAGGTCGACAGAAACTTTTTTAAAAGGTTTTTTCCAAGCTAAATGCATACAGAGGGAAAGAATAATACTCCAAAGACAAAGCTCTAAAACTGGAACATAGGAATCCTTTTTATTTCCTCTTAATTGACAATCTCCCTGATACAGAGAAGCAAATTGAGGATTATGTGGTTAGATGGGTGGTTTTACCCCTTGATATTGTTTAGGCTGCAATCCAATTTTGTGCAGAATTAAAGACAACTGTACTTACCTTACAAATTTCTACAAAACCAGAAATGCAGCTCTAGAAACAATTCAAAGTCTACCTATCTTTTCTCTGAGTCTCCAAACCTCACCTATTCATTTAAAAAGGCTTGTAGGTATCCTAAGAATTCTGACCTTAGGAAATAAGAGTCCTTCTTGGAGAAACTTGCACTCTTTACCTGTGCCTTTGAGCTGTAAATATCTACATGGTCTTTTCAAGGAACTCTTATGAGATCATCTCTTTGAAATGAAGCCATGAGGGAGATAATTCTCATCAGAAGGAAAAATAAAGGGAGAGGCTATTTTGGAAACTAGGTGAAGAAAACAATTCTTAAGTGTCTTCTCTACAAACATTAGTTAGAACATTTAGCTATCTGAGCAGGTAATCTTAACTATTCCAACTGCCAGATACTCAACTTGAATCCAATTTATGTAAATAAAGAGTTTTGTATTGTTGTAGCTAATTTATGGCTACAATTTTAGAACTGTAAGTTCTCTTTTTGTGTCTGTATGTTTATGTGTGTCTATAAAGTATGTTGTAGATATGTGATATTTTTCTACCTCTGGATGGTATTGCCAAAATTAATTTTAAGAGTTTGTTTGATTGGTTTGAAGACAAGTGCTTATATGGACTGAGTACCCTAATGCTCTCAGAAATATAGAAATGAACTCAAATATTTTTCAAGCATGTGATCTAGAATTAATCTTTAATAAATAAAAACCAGTTTAAGTTTGTTGGTTTAATTAAAACAGGCATGTCTTTAGAGTTCTCAACATTAAATATAAGACTTTTATTCTACCTGGGTGTATTAAAGGTCAGGTAAATTCTTTCTCTTATAAAAATTGTCTGCAAGAAAAAAAACTTTGGGTGATGGCTTACTTTGTCTAATGTCACATTTAGTAGTCTAACAAGTGACTTAAATAAATGTAGTGGAATACAAGTTTCTAGGTGAATTTTGCAGTAATGATTATGTTTTATGGTATGTCTGCTTAAAAAAAAGTTTCCAAAAATCTTTTTGGTTACTTGAAACCTTAGAATTTGCTAAGTTAACTTAAGCGATGGATAGTAATTAACCACTTCATTTCCAAATAAGATAAAATCCTGAAACATTAGTTACTGAACAAAGGTTTATCTTCTTTTGGCTTGTTATTACCAATAAACTTAAGATATGTAGGGTTCTTAGTAAACATTTTGGACCACATGAAAAAATTTAGTATGAGGGAAAATGTACTTCCAGAAATGATAAAATGTGTTTATAAGTCTGCCAGTCTGCAGAGTGGTAGTGTAAGAGACAGTCCACAATTGTTTCCATCTTAGTTTTCACTAGAAATTAAGGATTTTAATCAATATATGTAATTAGAATTACTTAAAAATGATAAGGAGTAAAAGAAATAACTGTATATGAAAGGTAGATAAGAAAGTAGAATGATAGATTGTTCCAAAGCCAACAACAAAGGACAAAACTGTAGAAATTTTATGGAAAAGGAATCTTGGGAAAGGAATTTTGGAGAAGCTGGCAAAAATCAAGATTAATTTCTTCATAGTTTAAAAAAGAATAAGTTTCATGGAGCGCCTGGGTGGCTCAGTTGGTTAAACATCTGCTTTGGGCTCAGGTCATGAGTCCAAGGTCCTGGAATTGAGCCCTTTAACTGGTGCCCTGCTCAGCAGGGAGCCTGCTTCTCCCTCTCCCTCTGCCTTCTGCTCCCCCTGCTTGTGCTCATGCTCTCTCTCTCTGCCAAATAAAGAAATAAAATCTTTAAAAATAATTTTTAAAAAGTTTCATATTGAAGTATACAAGTATGAAATTAGAATTTGGTTTTCTCTCTATTAGAAGAACTATTTCCTTGGACTTTTTGTATGCTTTTGATAACAGACTGTGAAAATTTTTTACCTTTTAAGTAATCTGCCTAGATAGCAAAGATTTTGTGTCTTACCTAGATAATTTATTGTGCTTCATGTTGTTTTTATCAGGTCTTCGATTACTTAAACAAAAAAACAAAACAAGCAAAAAAAATCTTCTCAATATTAAAGGAGATAATGTTTTCTCACAACTATGTAAACTTCTGTATTTGCCTTTGACATCTATTGTTATTTTGGTTAAGTGGATATTTTTGGCAAACTTTCCATAAATCCAATTCTCAATAAAATTTTTTTGACCTCAAATTAACTTTGGGATTTTTCTAAAGGGTTCTTGAAAAAAAAAATCTCAAATGATTTATTCTTTCTCCTTATAAAAAAGGGAGATATGAATTAGACTTATTTGATATATTAATTACATGGGAAGCATTGTCAAATAAAAAGTAACACTAAGCCTTCTTTCTGTTATATTTATATAAGTATGTGTTATAAGTGTTCCAGAAATGATATGAAATCTCTAAAGTCTGATATGTGCGGTATAATGTTATCAGTCATAATTCTAGTGATCTTAAAATGTTGTCTGTTACCGAAATAACCAAATTTCCTTATCACCCATTATACTGAACTCTCATCAGATCTTCAACAATGGGCATTTTTCATTTATGGGCAGTGCTTGTTCTACTCTGATGATTTGGCAAAAGTGAGACTCATGAAAAGGACTCTACCAAGAGGTCTCAATCATTGACACTGGTGTCAGGTTACAAGGTATTGAACCTTGGATGCCTAGCTTACAACTGAAGAAAGCTCTATCTAACATCTGTTCCAACTCATTCCCCGCACTTTATTGTGTCAGACTCCCTAACCCTAGTGGTCTATGTACCTATCCCTAATAATCCCTAAACCAGAGAACCTTGCTTCTAGGCTCTGCACAAAGACAGGGACACAAGACAAAAGTAATCAGAATAAAATTGCTATGTGGTCTATAAACCCTGAAATTTTGCTGGTCTCTATGGCTGTCACCCTCCCAGTCCTGAGCCATAGATTCAAACAGGAATTCCTGGGAGGCATTCTTGATTCAAAGTTACCCTCCTCTGGTAGATCACTGCTCTCCTGGCGAGGAGTACGTGCAATGATCAGGAACCTCTCTTTAACTTTTGAAGATATTGCAGAATCTATTGCTGAAGCAATAGCAGTCCAGCAAAAATTCCTAGATGCTATGGCCCCAGTTGTTCTTGGGAATAAGATAGCTCTTGATTATTTTTATTTTTATTTTTTATTTTTTCTCACCATACCATATACTCTCACCAATGTCCATCACCCAGCCACCCCAACCCTCCCACTCTCCTCCCCTCTAGCAACCCTCAGTTTGTTTCCTGAAATTAAGTCTCTTATGGTTTGTCTCCCTCTCTGGATTCATCTTGTTTCATTTTTCCCTCTCTTCCCCTCTGATCCTCTGTTTTGTTTTTCAAATTCCTCATTTCAGTGATTTCATATGATAATTGTCTTTCTCTGATTGACTTATTTTGCTAGCTTAATACTCTCTAGTTCTATCCACATCATTGCAAACGGCAAGATTTCATTTGTTTTTCATTTTTTGTTTTTTTGGGGGGTTTTTTGATGGCTGCATATTCCTTTGTAATATACACCACATCTTTATACATTCATCTGTTGATGGACATCTAGGTTCTTTCCATAGTTTGGCTATTGTGGACATTGCCGCTATAAACATTGGGGCACACATGCCCCTGTGGATCACTAGGTTTATGTCTTTAGAGTAAATACCCAGTAGTGCAATTGCTGGGTCACAGGGTAGCTCTAGGAGAGCAAGGATGTGTTTGTTCCATGGCCAGTACCACTTGCTGCACTTGGATTGACATTTCTGGGGAAGATGAGATTCAAAAAAATCACTGAACTAATCAGTTGTCTTAAGAAAGTGACTCTTTAAGTCTTTCTTTGACTTACTTGATTCTGATTGGTTTGGGTCTTAGAAGCCATGGCTCTGAAGTACACTTCAGACATTGGGAATTAGTCTACTTCTCATGACCATAGTAGTCTTTCTGATCTGCTGAATCTTCTCAAAACCTTTAAATATTATATTCACATCTGGTAACCATCAAGCAAATGACTACCCTAAGACTAGAATGTCAGAAAGAGAATGAAGACAATGAAGAACTTAAAGAATGTAAACTTGTGTTTGTGACCTGTGAATACCAAGAAAGATTCAGCAAAATGATGTCACACCTGAGTAGCAGAAACTGTGAGACTTTCGGAGGGGTAGCTGGGAGTAGCATTAATGCTTTATATTTTGATCACATCTCTCAGATTTAGAATCAGATCAAAATGGGAAGGATGGTTAAAAACAAGACAACGGCCCCAAATAGAGTCACTTATGCTAAGCCCCACATCTCCAAACCTAGACTTAATTACATTTTTGGCTTGTCCCAGAAATGGAACCTTAAACCACTCAATCAGGAATCACCTGGTTAGTACTAGTGCATTAATCTACCTGATAGACTCTTGTTATCTCCTAAAGAAAAGTGTCTTTGCTACAACCAATCAACTTATTAGTATGACTCCTTTGTCCCACCCGCTGTTTTCTGCCTTTACAAATCTTTTGTTTTGTACAGCTTTTTATGTTCCTTTTAATCTGCTAAATGGAATGCAGCCCAATTCATGAATCACTGAATAAAGCTAATAAGATTTTTAATATTTACTCATTTGAATTGCTTAATATTCCAAATAACCTGAGGCAGAAAACTCAGCCCATCACTACCTATGTAAAGTGGTACAAAAATGGGCTTAAGGGAAGAAAAGTACAACTTTTAATGAATTAAATGGAATTAAAAGCTAATGGGCATATTTTTTCCCTTAGCCATGATCCTTACATGTAGAACTAGAAAATAGCTCATGGAGAACTGCATCTCATTGTTTCCTTTCTTGAATTTTCTTTTAGTTGTCCTTCTAGGAATGTGAAAGCACTGACCCTCATCCAAGACACTTTACTGTATTTTATCCCCTAAGCAAAATTCACCAACAATCTGAAATGATTTAATACCCCTTGTAATAATAATGGTATTATTTGGGTATTTCTGAGAATGCTAATGAACAATTCATTTTGGCACTTTAGACAAGCACAGTCTGACAGTGTTATTTGTTTATTGTTCGCACATGCTAATGATTGACTCTCTTTGGCTTTTATGTGCTGGAGTCCAATCCACCACGTTTTCCGGGGGCAGGGCTGAAAGCAAGCAACTAGCTCATCATTGGTGAAACTTGTATGCTTGCGGTTTAAACTGGTGGCTGGTTAGACACTACATACTCACCACAAGATGAACTGGAACAAAATAAATTCTGTCCATGTTCATCAGGGTCCCCGTTGCGGTGGCATATAAGTATTTACCAGGCTTTCGCTGTTCAGAGCACTGTGTTAAATACATGACTCGGCAAGCTTGACCTGAGGTTTTATGACCTTAAAAGAAAGGGGCAGTGGAGATAAACATATTAGTAATTAAAAGCAAATATGCTGTGTTCTAGTGCTCATCAGATAGAGGCATAGCAGAAATACTCTTAATATTAATCAAGCCCCTGAAGACAGTTTCTCACTTTTTACAGAAAAGTACAAAAAGAAAGCATAGTTCTCCTTTCCCTCAGTTTTCTAGATGAAAATTGGGACTTTATCAACTATACTTGGTGAATTCCAGGTCACATAGTCCCAGAGACCAGTTTTATCTAGAAAAACCCAGAAACCAATGACTATAAAAGTTCATATAAGGGTGGAGTTGTTATTATTAGTTTGCATGAAGAGCTGCATTGTCCTGATCTTTTTACCTTCTCAGAGAAGTCTCTCAGTGCCCCTCCACTGTACTCCATGCTTTTTAAATTTTTCTGTCTAAGAAGAAATCTTTAAGGAATATGAAGCTTACAGACATTATATCTCACCAGTACTTTCGTGCTTTGGGCATTTGATGCCAGACATTATTCTGGGGAAATGATAGCTCTGGAAGGGCCAGTTGATCTTAGCCACCACCCATCCCCATGGTGGAGGAGTGGGTGGAGAGCTCACTGTTCCCAGATATAGATGGATAAGCAGTCCCCTATACAAACATTTGATCCTCTCCTGACCCATGTATGCATCAGAATGAAAGGTAAGATGGTTCAGTTGAAGTTTCCTTCCTTCTTTTCTTTCTTTGTGTACCTCAGAAAGTAAGCTACCCTCTGCTTTGCAATGAGGGGTTCCAGTCTGGCCAATGGGAAAGACAGTCTGTGATACGATAGGTTTCATACCAATTCTCCTCCAGGGAATAAGGGAGTCAGTTATGTGTGGGTTTATAAGAGCCTGAAGTCTGGGATTGAATAATCTCCCCCTTCCCTCTCTCTTTTAAAGGCTCTGGTTTAAATAACAGATCCAGGGTGCCTGGGTAACTCAGTCAGTTGAGCATCCAACTCTTGATTTCAGCTTAGGTCATAATCTCAGGGTTGTGAGATCAGCCCCACCTTGGGTTGGGTTCTGCACTGGCTAGGAGTCTGCTTGAGATTCTCTCTCTCCCTCTCCTTCTGCCCCTCCCCCCACTTGCAGGCATGTGCACAAGCTAAATAAATACATACATAGATAAATAAATAAATAAAATCTTTTAAAAACAGAAGACTGATATGTAGCCTAAATAATATTACATTACATTAATTGAAATAGTAAATAAATAAACAATAGTTTGATAGGTACTTGTAGAGATAGTCTCTCTTGATCAAGGATACTAACATATTAAATTGTCAAATGCTTTTTTATTTTATCACAGATAGTGCTTTGATTGGGACAATGGAATGAAATCCTCACAGCATTTTGACTTTAATAAATCTCATTTCTAGTGGAGTGACTATTGTCAATTATTCCAAAGCAGACCCAGTAATCTTCCGGCTACTCATTTTCCAAAACTTGATCACAGTGTTTTCAAGTGAAAAAGAAAGTTTTTTGGTCTCTAAAGCCATTTGCTTTTTACCGAATTAACACAATTTATTAACTTTTGTGGTACTGGGTACATGAAATATACATATAGAATTAGGAAATATTAATGTTGTTTAAATTATAGTACAAATCTATTTATATTTTAATGTCTTCATGTGGCATTGTAGGCATTTGAACACATTGTTAAAACACAGTGAATCTGGGGGCACCTGGGTGGTGCAGTTGTTTACGTACCTGACTTGATTTCTGCTCACGCCATGATCTCAGGGTCCTGAGATTGAGCCCTGTGTTGGACTTGTGCTCAGTGGGGAGTCTGCTTGAGTTTCCCTCCCTCCCTTTCCCCCTCCCCCATTCTCATGCACTCTCTCTCTCAAATAAATAAATAAATAAATCTTTAAAAAAAGATAGTGAATCTATTGTGAGGAATGTCAACAGCTTTTATCAACTCTGTTTCAGGTGAGGAAACCGTAGCCCACAAAGTTAAGGCAGGGTGCTTAGTGCAGAGAATAAAAAGCACCCACCCTGTCACGAATGAAATTTAGTCCAAACTATTTACAAGTCAAGGAGAGAACTGATCCTTAAATCCTGACCCTTATAAACCCTTGCTAAACCCTGGTGAAAAATTTTTTCACACCAAATAGCAAACATCACTCCATTCTTCTAGAGTATTCTTCAAAGCTTTCCTTTACTTCAGGAAAAGACAAAACAATATTTTGATTAGTATAATATTCCCTATATACTTTATGAGTCCTATTAATCTCACTACATAGATGAAAGAACGAGATTCAGAGAAAATTGTCCACTGAAGTTTTTCACAGCTGGTAGAGAGGATAGACAACATCACCAGTTTTTTAGTTCTGATTAAAGGGAGGTTGTTGATTTTCATTAGATTTTCAGTTTTAAGTGGAGGTATTTGCTGGTGGTATACAGCCACTTAGGACAGTTAAGGAAAAGATGGTAGAGTTGAAAGGATTTCCAGCTGCCACTTTGAATAGGGATTTCTGGAAGCTTCTCAGGCTTTGGAATAGCAAATGGCACCTAAGTGAGTGGTCTCAGTTCAGTTGTAGAAATGAAAGCATGGGTAGTTGTTAAGCACTACTTAAGAATCAAATAGACAGATTGGCTCATTTTATATTACTTCCTGATTATGGGTTCACTTCAAAATAAAAATATCTAAACAAAGAAAAATGTGTAGTATTGAAGGGACTATCATATAAGACATGACAGCTCTTCCCACACCATTTGATATTACTAGCATCTAACGCTTATTGAGATTCTCTCTGTCCAGGTCAAAAGAGTCAAAAAGATAGCTCTTACTGATCACAGTTGCTAGATTTTTTAATTGCTACTGTCCTAGGAATAACAGGTGAACTCTTTTGCTTGCAAATAATTCCCTCTGTATTTTCCAAATGAAAAGGTATTTATTTTACCCACCTGTCACAAACCAATTGCAGGATTTAGCCTTGGAAAAGTAAAATTTCCAAGATTGTTATTCAGGAACTTTTAGGAGTTCACTGTGAATGTTTTGAAATAAGTGTGAATGCTCTGATTTAGAGCTTCCATGAGCTGGGACAACACACCCTCTCATTTAGTTGAAAAAGGCTCTAAGTAAATGCATCCTGGAGAGGGTATTCACTGAGACACCTTCTTTCCAATTCTGCCTGCTGTTGAGTGTCTACAGGGTATTTCAAGAGGCTCTACAATGATTTTGTCATCTAACCTCTGGAGTTGTACGGTTACTGCTGGAAATACTGCTCCGGTCAGCATAAATTCACGAAAAATAATTATGAAGAGCCAAGATGCTAGAAGGGTTGCTGGGGATAGTGTTGACATTGATATCACAATAGGAATACTGCAGTGGAATAGTCTATACTAGGAATCTGCCCACATCGGCCTTAAATTCCATTCTGCTCATCTTTTCAAGTCACATCTTGCTGGAGTCTTTTTATTTTTCCTCCGAGGCTATTTTCTAGATTCCCTAGATTTGGGGTCTTTCAGATCTGTCTCCATCCAGCTTCGATATTTTTGTGTTTAACATACTCCTTCCCAGTTATGTGAAAGAGAAGGCCAGTGGTGGTTGTGTGGATTTTTTTCCCCTCCCCTCTCCCTTTTTTGTCATTCTTCTTAGCCAAGGAGATGCAAGAGCGAGGAGAGGGGGAGAGATTAAGATGTAAACTGGGTAGATAAGCCTGTGATGGGTTTATTAGCCCCTCTGGATGAAGGTATAGGATCTAAAGCCAGCCCTGCTTTATTTGAGCCAGAGCAAGGTTGGTAGGAGACCTGGTGTGATTGTGTGCCCCTCCAGGAAACAGTGTTTCAGCAATTACACATTAACTCTGTTCACTGACTAGAAGGTAGTTGATTAAAAAATGCAGATGTTTCTGCAGCCCAGTAGAATGGGAACCACCCTCCATCCTGCAGAAGAACATTTTGAATCAAAGGGGCTTCCTGGAAACAGTGTGGAGATTCCTTAAAAAATTAAAGATAGAGCTACCCTATGACCCTGCAATTGCACTACTGGGCATTTACCCCAAAGATACGGATGTAGTGAAAAGAAGGGCCATATGCACCCCAATGTTCATCGCAGCAATGGCCACAATCGCCAAACTGTGGAAAGAGCCAAGGTGCCCATCAACAGATGAATGGATAAA
>PITA01009280.1:61683-78927 GCA_004023965.1 Spilogale gracilis | reverse complement strand
TCTTTTTTTTTTTTTAAGATTTTATTGATTTGACAGAGAGAAACACAGCCAGAGAGGGAATACAAGCAGGGGGAGTGAGAGAGGGAGAAGCAGGCTTCCCGCCAAGCAGGGAGCCTGATGTGGGACTCGAACCCGGGTCTCCGGGATCATGACCTGAGCTAAAGGCAGTCGCTTAACCAACTGAGCCACCCAGGCGCCCAGGAGACGTGTCTTGAAAGAAGTTGCTGTGGCCGATGTCAAAGAGGCCGATGTTACTGCCTATGTTCTCTTCCAGGATTTTGATGGATACCTGCCTCACGTTGAGGTCTTTCATCCAATTCGAGTTTGCCTTTGTGTGTGGTGTAAGAGAGAATGGTCCAGTTTCATTCTTCTATATGTAGCTGACCAATTTTCCCAGCACCATTTATTGAAGAGACTGTCTTTTTTCCACTGGATATTTTTTCCTGCTTTGTCAAAGATGATTTGACCCTAGATTTGTGGGTCCATATCTGGACTCTGGACTCTGTTCCATTGGTCTATTTCTCTGTTTTTGTGCCAGTACCATGCTGTCTTGGTAATCACAGCTTTGTAATAAAGCCTGAAGTCAGATAACGAGATGCCCCCAGCTTTGCTTTTCTTCTTCAGCAGAGAATTGCTACTTTTGATGCCCTTACCAACGAGCCCCTGCAAAGTTGCTAGACGGGCTTATCCTGGCCACGCCAGCTTTATGAAGTGAGGTCACTCCTGAACAGGTTCCTTTCTCACTGTCTCACTCAACGCCCATGCTCCGTTCAGGGAGACCACGTTCTGCTTTAGCTGTGACTTTTTTGGGGTTTCTTCTGAAATCAACCAATGAAAAGGGGTCTCGGCTGAAAGAAAGAGCTCTGGGCACAGAGAGCTGCCTGCAAAGGTAAGGAATCACAGCTGTCATTGTGGGCAGGTGGCAGAAGACACATTTTTCAGACCTCTTCACCTGCTCTCCCATAGGGGTTTATGTTCCCCAGAGCCAAATGCTTGCCTCTTTCCTTTTACCACCTCTCCTGGGTGATTGTATCCACCCTGGAGTCTTACCTAAACTTAATGCACTAACTCTCAAATCTAAGTGACTCGGTCTCAAACCGTCACCTGGACATTAGAGACCCACCATCATCTCAAGTCAGTGAACTCATCAGCACCTCCATAAACGTCCTTCTCAGTCCTCTGTCCTCCAAGGGCTTCACCAGTACCCACAGCCGCCCCACCAGCAACCCAGAAACTCCTGCCCTTTCTCAGCCCCACGGGCAGCCTATCACCAAACCCTGTTAAACTAACCTCCCTCTCACCGCTCCCTACCGATCACTGTAGTAATTTTCTCATTGCCTCCATTCTCCACTTGTGTGGAGAGTGAGCGTCCACGACACAAATCTAACCAGCACCTCCCTGTTTCTAAGAGGTGCTTTCAGGGACCTGCTAGTGTCTACGACAGGGATGTCCACTGATAAATGAGAGTGACAAGTCATCTTACACCGTCCTGGGGTGGTGTTCAGATAAAGGAAAAAGGAACAGGTCCAGTTAGGCTTGATAACGTATTCCATCTAACATATTCAGGGTGTCATCATTTCAACATGTAATCAAAATAAAAATGTTCTCGATTTTATGTTCTTTTTCACACAAAGTCTATGGAATCTGCTGCATATTTCAAACTTGCATCTCACTTTGGTCTGGCTACATTTCAAGTGCTCAGTAGCCACATGTGGCCAGTGGCTGTCCTGTTGGAGAACACGGGCCTAGACAATGGAGTCCACAGTCCTTCATAGGGAGTGATGTGACCCAGCCCATAGTGGCCTCTATCCCCTCCCTGTGCTCTCAGGGAGTCACAAATATTCCCAATTCTTTCATGTCTTTGCTCAGGCCACTCCTTCTTGCCTTTGGGGTCCTTTCCATTCCTTTGATCTCCACATTCCACTTCTTCAACTAGATGAACCTCTTCCTCATCCTGGACCTCAGCCTTGACTAGGTTCAAGGACCTCATGACTCCCAGGGTAGACCTGAGTCCCACTCAACTCTGTTCAGACCTCCCTGCTAATACCTAGAACCCATGAGTTCATGTATTTGCTTATTTGACTGACCCATCACAGTAGATTTTAAAAACCTCTTAATGTCAAGGACTTTGTCTTATTTTTCCATCCCCAGCACCCATCCCTGAGCACACTGAAGGTGCCTAATAAATGTTTGGTGGGTGAGTTCATTAATAATTCCAAAACTGAGGCCCAGAAGGATTAAGTGATGTGCTTGAGGTCTCATGACTAAAATGTGGCTCCTGATTTACATGGCGGGCTCCTGATTTACATGGCGGGCTCCTGATTTACATGGCGGGCTCCTGATTTACATGGTGGGCTCCTGATTTACATGGTGGGCTCCTGATTTACATGGCGGGCTCCTGATTTACATGGCGGGCTCATTCCACCAACGGGCTAAGAGCCAGCAAAGAGCCTCTTTCGGGGTGTGCATGCAAGGATCTCCGTGAGGATTGGTTTGAGGTGTCAGTTCCTAAAATCCAGGCAACCTGAACCACAAGCCTGCTGCCTCTGGCGTGGATTCCACTTTCGTTGCATTATATTTCACTGTCCTCAAATAATTACTAGGACATGACAGGGACCAAAAGAAACATAGGATGAACCACAGCTGTCAGTCAGGGCTGACCTGAGTCACAGAGGAAGAGGATGGTGATGAGTGGGGGACGCATCTCCCCTGAGGGGCTCGGAGCCCAGCTGGCCAGAGGAAGGGAGAGCCCGCAGCTCCGGCGGTGGGGGGCATTGGGCTCTTTCACTGGACCTGCCCCCTCCCCACAGGCCGGTCACACCTGCAGCTTCAATGTCCTCATCTGTGAAAGGAAGGGATCGGACTGGCCTGGATGCCCTAAAGACACGACTCCAGCACCCTCCCCTGCACACCTCACAGCAGGCATTGCCAGTGGAGTACTGAGTTCTTTCTTGCCTGGGGATCCTTGTTGACGCTCCGCCTCGGATCTGTCATTCTTCCTGCCAAGCCTGTTTGCCTTTGAGACTCTACTAGCTCTGACCTTCTAGTTCCACTGTAGACACATTCTTCCAGTATTTGGGGATCCCCCAGTTGGATGCAAATGACGATGGGAGGGTAACACCTTGCATTCTTGTCAGCTTTCATCAGGACCTCTTCTGGGACCTGAACCTGCCCAGGCCACCCAGGAGGCCCAGGAGAGAAGCTAGGGGAGGAGGTGGTGGCCGGAGAGGAAGTCCAGCATGCACTGGGGCGCAAGACACATGAATCCACTTTCTTTTGTGAGTACGTCGGGCCTGTTGCCCAAGTGTCCATTGTGGGCACCCTGGCTCAGAGGGCTTTGTAGATGAAATATGCCACGAGAGAAGCTGACACCTTGCCCCTGGGAAGCACACAGTTTAATCTGGGAGCAAGAAAATAAGAGCCCTGTTCTGGAACTCCTCTATGTAATTATTGGATGTGCCCCCAAGTGTCCCAGACAGCACCTGGCACAAAGCAGTCTCTGAAGAAGTATTTGAATGAATGAATGAATGAATGAATGAATGAGAAATGAATATACATGCACACTAGCAAAGAGACGCTCTCTGTCCTCGAAGCTGAGCTGGGCGGGGCTCCTGTTTGCATCATTCCCTCCCACATCCCCTTCAATGGTTGGTTTTTCAAGGGAGGCCGCATTTACCTTAGCTTGGTGTCTGAAACACACACAATTCAACTCTCCCCTTCAGATTCAAACCCCACTTTCTGTGGTTTCGGTAAGTGTGTTACGCATCCATTAAGCAATGTTTTTGTCACTGTTGTTATTTTTTAAGCAGAGCTGGGCTCACTGTTTTGTAGGAATGTGTTATGCAGACAACACATCAATGTGGGCTGCATCAGGAGATCTGATCTGGAAAGCTGCGGGTTCCAGGCCCCGCATTCCAGCCTTTCGGTTCAGGGCTGAGAGCTGATCCGTCTGTGGGAAACTTGTCCACAGGGCTCAGTCCACATCAGGAATCAGTCCTCGCCTGGCCAGATGAGGAAATTCCAAACACAGATATTAATTATGAAAGAGAACAGTGTGTTTTTATTTTGTTCTCCCTTCGAACTAGAGCTAAATAAGCTTGCTGAGCCCATCCTCACATGTGGCTGTGTGTGTGTACCTGTGCAGGGGGAGGGAAGGGAAGGGAAGGGGAGCAGAGGCTCTGCCCACCGCCGAACGTAGTACTGCTTGGCTTCAGTCCTACTCCGGGAACCAGTCAAGCCTTATCCAATCTAGAAGCTGTGTGCTAAGTACCCATGATGCACAAGGCCCCTTGGCAGACTGGGTGATCCGGGAGGAAGAACTAGTACCTTTTCCACCGGCAAAGCCGCCGCCCCCCATTTCCTAACCCGCTCCCAGGACGAGGAGAAAAGCCCAGCTTCCTTACCTCCTCCCTGCTCCCCACCCCCCAGGATTCTGCAGTCAGAATCTTTAGAAGGAGTCGACTTTGAGTTCCTCCATGGATGGGTGATACTAATCCAGGGTTAGAACTGAACAGTTAGAACTGCTTCTGTTTGAGTTCCATACAAGAAACCTGGATCTCTCCAGGGCGTCCCAGGGTTTTCGCCCAGCCCCGTCCTAGTGACAGTCCCTGTGGGAGCACAGACGTGACCAGACGCATTCTCTAGGGCAACGACTACACGGTGCAATTACCACAGCCCCTCCAAGCCCCGTTTTGTTCGTCTAAGGCAGGTAAGAGGACCCTGCAAGGGATCCCCGCGGCCACACTGCCTGGGCACTGCCATTCCAGAGCCCTGGAGAGAAGACATACACGGTGCCCAGGTTCCTCCGGGACCAACACCGTCATGGCAGGGACTAGAGGTCTGCTAAGCCTGAATCTGATCCAGGAGTCGGGGACTAAGGTTCCTTCCCCAGCTCTGCCAGGATTTCCACCGAGATCCTCCATTCAGGAGTCCTTTCCAAACACAAGCAGTTGCTCTCTGTGGCTTTTAATTGACAGGAGCATCACAGAGCCTCTCTGACAACCACACACTCACCGACACGCCCGAGGCAGTAGGTGGGAAAGCCTTTGGAAAGCTACACCGTGGTGGGCCAAGATAAATGCCTTCAGCATCTTCTCTCTTGTCCCGGCCCACCCGACTCCTTCACAGCGATGATGAGCACTGAAGGCCCAGCCACCCTGCTGAGGAGTACGCGTCCTCATTTATGTGTCAACTCCTTAAGTCCCTCCTCTGACCTCGGGGCCCTCCCATGAAAGGTCCCACTCCACAGCTTGAAGAAATCCAGGTAAATGTGGGCGAAAGCATCAGGGGTTGATTCCGGCACTGTTTTTTGCAAAAGGTCAGCGACCACAGCACAGCTCCCCTCCTCCACGGGGTGTATCTGGTCCTTTCCTCAGAAAGGCCACAGAAGAGGGAGTCCCAAGCCTTGCAGCTCACTCCCTTCCTCCCCGGGCACGGTTGGCTTCTCCCTGTGCTCCCGTGGGACTCACTGCCTAGGGGCAAAGTGCTCCCCCTCCCCAGACCTGAGATGGAGTGTAGGGTGCCAAGAAAAATAGGTTTTGGATTTCTTTGGCCTGGGTCTAAAACTCCACCTCCCCATTCATCTTACCAGGGTAACACATCTCCGGTGCGAACTGATTTCCCCATCTCTGGGCTCTGCGACGGCAAATAATTTACTCATGAGTAATGTAGCCATGTTTGTGCAGAGTTTATTTAGATAAGAAAAACAACCCTGGGCCTCATGGGAGGGACGGCTCAGTGCTGTAGAGCCAACCCTATATCCGGGGCCTGCCGGGGAAGGCCAGGCCCTCAGGCTGCTGGAGGGGCCTTGGAGAGCTCCTGAAAAGCCCTCTGGGTCCTGCCACGGGGAGTAAAGGGCAAGGGGGGGCAGCGGAGGACGGCAGACAGGAAGGCGGTGAGTTGGAAACTGAGTCAGCTCTGTCACTCCACAGTTCTGTGGCCTTAGGTAAGACACCTCCGCCCTCTGTGCCTGAGTGTCCCCCCTTCCTTGAAAAGGGTGGGTTGGGGGCACCTGGGTGGCACAGTCAGCTGAGCGTGAGTCAAACCAACTCTTGGTTTTGGCTCAGGTCATGATCTCAGGGTCGTGGGTCTGAGCCTCACGTTGGGCTCTGTGTTCATCAGGGAGGCCGCTTGCTCCTCTTCCTCTGCCCTTCCCTCCTCTCTCATGAATAAGTAATATCTTAAAAAGAAAGGAAAAGAAAGGAAAAGAAAAGAAAAGAAAAGAAAAGAAAAGAAAAGAAAAGAAAAGAAAAGAAAATAGTAACAGCGTGCCGCACAGAACGGTTGAGGAGATTGAGAGACCATGTAAGGGAAAGTGCCTTGGAACCGCAGAGAGCATGCACACGTTAGTTATTAATTAATGTCTGGCTTAAGGCCGTGTTTTCAGGCCACACACACACCCGTGGAGCGGGCGCCATGCCAGGAGGTGAAGGCCCGCGGCCGGGTCCCGAATCTGCCCCCGGCCAGTCACCTGACTCGGGTCTCTTCACCTCCCTGAGCCTGTGCATTTTCCCCTGTGAAGTGGGGCTCATCATTTCTTACTGGGTAATGCCCGAGGGAAAAACAGGGAAAAGGGAAAAACAGAGACAAAAGTGGTTCGTGGACTGCGGAACGGTGCCGAGTTACTGAAAAGGTCGTTTGTTAGTCGATCCATCAACAAATGCTTCCAGCTTCCAGCTGGACACTGAGGCTCTGGAAGGAAGCGTCCAGCCGGAGAAAGGGAGAAGGCACCTGCAGACCACGAGTGAATGAAACATCCAAGCAGGGCAGGAGGCAGACTGGCCTGGGCTGCAGGGGGAATCCCTCCTCTCCTCCTGGTCGACACAGGCTGACTGTTACCTGGAAAACATGGTGAGCAATGCCTTGACTCTTTTACTCGTCCTTAAGCTTTTTAAAAAAGCAGAACCCAATTTTCAAGTGAAGAGTGAACCAGAACACAGACAGCAGGAAAGGACCTGAGCCACAATAGATAACAAACTCCTACAAGTTCCGTAAGAAAAAGATTCGATTTTTTTTAAAAAATTGAACGTGAGGGACGCCTGGGTGGCTCAGTTGGTTGGGCAACTGCCTTCGGCTCAGGTCATGATCCTGGAGACCCGGGATCGAGTCCCACGTCGGGCTCCCTGCTCGGCAGGAAGCCTGCTTCTCCCTCTCTCACTCCCCCTGCTTGTGTTCCCTCTCTCGCTGTGTTTCTCGCTGTCAAATAAATAAAATCTTTAAAAAAAAAAAAAATTGAACGTGAACAGACCCTACATAAAAGAGAATAACCAGAGGCCACAAAGCATTTGAAAAAGTTCAAGAGTGTTCATCCTCAGGAAAATGTGAATTAAAACGTAATTCTATACCGCACTGATTGGGATGGCTACAATTTTAAACACTGACAACACCAGGTATTAACAAGGATACGGATTAACCAGAACTCCCATACATCGCTAGGGGGACTGTACACTGATGCAGCCACGCCGAAAATAACATCAGTTACAAATGTGTGTAAACATCCCCCAGAAATTCTATGCCTGGTTATATACCTCCAACAGAAATGAGTGACTAGGTCCATCAAAAGACACATGCAAAAATCCTTATATAGTCATGGTATCTTCAATGGATAAATTATGGTAGTCATACAATATTATACAATAGCAGAGAATGAACGGTGAGCCCTATAGGTGAAGTAAGCCAGATACAATAGATCATAGGAGATACTATAGGTCATTCATGCAAAGGTAAAAGCCAGGAAAACTAACCTGTGTGACAGAGGTCAAGCTAGTGGTACTTTGGAGAGGTACTGACAGTAACAGGGCATGAAGGAGCTTTCTGGAGTCCTGGAAATGGTCCATATTTTGACCCAAATGATGGTTACACAGGCATATTCATTTGTAGAATTCTTCAAGATATATGCTTAAGATTTGTACACTTAATGGGAAACAGCATGGCGGTCCCTCAAAAAATTACAAATAGAACTACCCTATGATCCAATAATCACACTACTGGGTATTTACCCAAAACCCCATAAAAACCCTAATTCAAAGGATGCATGCACCCCTATGTTTATCATCACATTATTTAGATACATAGAATGGAATATTATGCAGCCATAAAAAAGAATGAAATCTCGCCATTTGCAATGACCTGGTTGGAGCTAAGAGTACAATGCGAAACAAAATAAGTCAGTCAGAGAAAGACAAATACCATTTGATGTCCCTCATATGTGGAAATTAAGAAACAGAAGAAATAAGCAAATAAAAAAGGGAGAGAGAGAAAGAGACAAATTCACTCTGAACTCTAGAGAATGAACTGATGATTACCAGCAGGGAGGTGGGTGGGGGGAAGGGGAAAATAGGGGATAAGGATTAAAGAGTATGCTTATCAGGATGAAAAAAAAAAGATTTGTATACTTAATGCAAATGATACATTCACAACTTACAAATAGACATGTATGGGGAATGAAAGTGGCCCAGGACACAGGGCAGGACAGGGCTGGCAGGGGGACGGGAACATCTCTTGCGTGGTGGGAAAAGTCCAGACGTGGGTCCGGTGTTCTCAGCGCCAAGCCCAGATCCACTGCAGGCAAGCTCTGTGACTTTGGGGATGGTCACCTCCCCTCTGAGTCTCAGGGCCTCCTTTTATAAGATGGGAATTGCTGGGAAACCACGCGCACAAGCTGCCTGGTATGGGATAGGCGTACAGTGCCTCAGACCCGTCACCATCACTGCGTTCGGGAGCTCTCCTAACAAGGTGCTACGAGGGGTGCTTGCTGTCTTCATCTCAAGTGACACCCCAAAGGCCTGAAATGATACAGTAAGTGTCAAGCACGCCCCCATCGTAAAGCAAGGGCCTGGGCCATCTGTGTGGGACGAGCTAAGAGATCGTGGAACATTCTGCCAGCACCTCCATGGTAACAAAGAGTGGAATTGAAAGAGAACGGTTGTGAGCTCTTTGAAGGGAGCTGAAATTGTGTTATGTGTGCCCAGGACACGCAGGAGAAAGGAGGCGGCTTGGAAAGACGGTTATGCGACCGCAGAGTTTGGGGGGCACAGGAACTGTGATGGGCGCCACGTGTCTGCATCATCGAAAGGTGGGAAGCTGGTTGGATAGACTGGAGCAGGGACAGAGGGGCTGCTGCGGGACGGAGCATCGCACTGTGGGCTGGTCAGGGGCAGCCCAACTGGGTCTCCCGTGGGATTTCCCTGCTGGTGACATCTAGAAGTGGGGAGGGCCTCTAACAGAGCAGGGGTCAGCAGAGAGCCGAGGGCTGGGGGCGGGTCCTGAGTAGGAGAGTGGAGAGACACACCACCCACAGCGGGGCCCCCACAAAAGACGCTGGGGCACGAGAAGGACACCACCCCAGCCATGGTGACCTTTCCTGCCCCCCACCTCTTCTGTACCCCGTGTCTGCCCCGCGGCTAGCCCACAGCCCGCCTGAGCTACAGGAGGGAAAGCTGCAATTAGATCAGGGCTGACATTTTTCATAGATTTCCTATCTCCTCAAGTGAGCTTGTCTTGAAGACTGAAAAGGGCCCAGATCAGCTACAAGACCCGCCTGAGACTGTGCTGCGCAGTGGGAAGACAGACAGTAGTCTAAAGAGGACGGAGCGGGGGTGGGAGAGGGAGAGCCACTTCTGCCTGCGCGGTGGATCTGGCTGGAGCCACGCCGCAGGTGCGCGTGGATAAGGTGCCCGGCCCCTCCTAGCTGTACCCACTCCCGCCCCTGGACCTGGGAGGGGCCGCTTCCAGTCCAAGAAGTGCTTCCCACTCCCAGGAAGGCCTTGGCTCGGGCTGGAGGCCCACAAGGAAAAATTTCCTCTGGACATTGCTGCCTTGGCTTCCGGAATTTATTCCACTGCCGTCTGCTGAGCGCTCCTGCCTGTTCCAGTGGGCCCCAGGACCAGCCTCCGGGCTGCGGCCAGAGGCCATGACCTCACTTCCTCAGCTGTGCTGCAGGCTGGGCGGATGGCAGGGCAGCAGCTCCAGCCCCACCAGGGCCTGGCTCGGAGCACTGTGCAGAGAGTCCAACACCGGGGCCCTTGTTTGAAGCTAAATGCACAGAGGAAATTCCCCAGACCTGGAGAGTTGGGGGAGGTATACGTTCTGTGGGTTCAGCTTTCTGGTTAAGTAAACAGGAGGCAAGGAGCTGCCATTTATTGGGCGCTTCTTGTATACTAGGCCCTGTAGTAAGTGCTTTCCATGGGCTGCCTTGCCATCCCGAGGACTACCGTGCAAGATGGACGCTGTTATTCCCATTTTACAGATGTGAAGGTAGGACACAGCGGAAGTAAGACGATGTCCTGTGTTCTTTCCACAGCATCACACCGCTCTGGATATGGTCCCATTCTCACATGAATATGCCCCCCCAGGAGTTGTAAATCCAGCAGTTTCAAAAGCTTATTTTTCTGGCACACAATACTGAGTGGAGTATTACAGTGTAAAGAGCCCAGGGCTCAGGTCAGCCTGCCCCGATTCTGCTGCTTGTGAGCTGTGTGCCCACGAAAGCAGTGGTTAGCCTCTCTGAGCCAGGCTGCCTTACCTGGAAGGAGGAGGAAGAAGAACAGCACCTTCTCCTTTGATGACACAGGCATGGGGAACACTTAGCTCAGGCCTCGGCTTGTATGGTCTCAGTAATCATGACTCGTGATTACACTTGTCACAGCCTAGTGAGGGCACGGGACAGGCCAGCCTGTGTCACAATAGGCAGCCAGCTCCCTCAGGGCCCTCCTCTCACCTCTGGAGACCTCCCGTGGATTTCTGAGCATTTGCCAACACACAGGGAAAGGCACTGCGCCCTGCACGTGGATGGGGGATGTGGAGGCGGCCACTGCTGCCGGCTAGCTGGCCGTGTGTCCTCTCTGCGCTGTACTCGGGGGACCAGGTGGAATAGACAGAAATGACAGAAGGCCCCCTAGGCAAGAAGACACCCCCACGACCCCCACTCCTCTGCTCTAAGCCATGCAAGACTCCCTCTGCCCTCCCTTAGCATAGTTTCACTTCCAGCTCCTTCCCAATTTGATTCCTTGAAACATTCCATTTTGTGTTCCTACCCTCCTCCCTCCGGGCAGGCCCGAAACACACTCACACTTGCACGGAGAAGTCTGGTTCCTTCCCCCGCCCACCCCATTCTTAAGTGGAAAGCGGCCCATATCGGGGCATCTGGACAATCGCCACCCTGGACTTTGGGAACAATAGCAAATCCGCAAGCCAGCAGAGGAGCCCAGCTCATTCCAAGTAAAAATAACCTGTCAAATCAATTACAGTGGCAGAACCAATTAGGGTGACCGCAGGGGAATAAATATGCAGTGTTTAACTTAATCATCTTTCTGTTCCAATGGCTCTCCGGCAGGGCTGCATGACTAAGGCAAATGACTATTATGTAACTGATATTTTTATTCTTTGCCCCTTCTTTTCCGAGAGACAAGCCATTAAATCTCGCATGGCTTCAAAGTGGGGAAAAAAAAAAAAAGACAAACGGAAAAAAAGCTTGTCTCTGCACTGGCATGAATGAGAAGAAAGTCTTGGACCTTCTGTGATGAATCCCTACCACGAGTGTGACACCACTCCTTAACTAGGTGACCTTAGGCAAGTCACCTCTCCTGTGTTCTCCCATCTATGAAGGAAGGGATCAGGAATGGTGACCACCAAGGGTAATCCTTACAAAGTCGGGCTTTCTATGACTGAGGACAATTGTCTTCAACTCTCAAGTCCTACATACTTGCCACAATGGCATCTCATCAATCTTTGAGTCTCCCTGTTGCTCCTCACCCAGTGTCCGTGTGGTCAGGTGCTTTATAAATACTTGCTAAATGGAATTAAGTAGCTCATTCTTTATGCCAGCATTTCCTAGGTCTAGAACACTTGTTAGGCGCTGTAAGACAAGGAGCCACATGGCTGAGGGAAGAACATCCTTCATCTGACGGAGGTTAGGTATGGCTCTCTGAGAAATGTCAAGTCTTGTGTGATAGTGTGAGATGCATGTCACAAGCAGCAGATACTCAAGGAAGAGGGATGTTTCTAGTTTTAGGGTGGTCATGAAGTACCTCCTGAGAAGGTGAAATCTGGGTTGGGCCCTGAGTTCTCACAGATGAGTGAGATAAAAGACACCTAGGGATATCTACAGGAATGACCTATGTAGAAGTGTGGAGGGAGAGAGCCCAACAGCAGTGAGGATTTCTATTGGAAAACCAAAGAAAATAAGGTATCTTGGAACTAGACTATGAAAAACTTCGGAGCTGGGGTGGGGAGGGTGGGTCAGTATCCCGGACTCATTGGGAAAGGAAGCCAGGATAGAATCTATAAGAACATCACCTTCTCCTCTGGCCCGTGGTTGAGCTGGCCTTTCTGAATAGCAAGAGACGAGCTCTGGTGTCGGCCTCTGGGAACAGTCCAGAGGTCTAGAATCTGGGGAAAGGGCCAGAGGCTGTCACTTGGTTCTGCATATCATACTAAGGCCTTAAATCCAACAAGTGCACACTCACAACGTTTCAGGGCTGGAGGAGGTTTAAAGGTCAATTATTACAGCAGATTCTGTCAATGTGGGGGGCAACGTGGTAAGTGCCCAAGAGCCCATGCCCCAGGAACAGACCCTCTATTAGGGAGCGATTGGCGCATAGTGGGCAAATTGCCAGCTTCCCCTCCACTTGGGCAGGAGAACGCTGAGCTGTGCTCTAACTCAGGCTCCCGGGGCCCCAACAGGATTGATGTCCAGTTGCCCACGGTGATGACCCGCTCAACAACAGACCTTGCCTTCGCTTCCTTCCCTCGCTGCCTCCCTTCCATGCCCCTTGACCTGGATTTCCAGGGATCACCTCTCAGATGAGTGACATATATTTGAATCTTTGACTCAAGGTCAGCTTCTGGGGAAACCAAAACAATGAATGAACCTCCCTCATTTTATAGCTGGGGAAACTGAGGCCCCAGAGGAGGTCATCTGCTCGTGAGTCTGGGTGCAAGCCTGGGCCTGCAGGCCCCCAGTCCAGTGCCTGACCCCCTAGATCAGCCATGTCTTAGATGAGCCCTCCCTCCCCTCTGCTTCCCCAACTAAGGCTACCCAAGGTCAGAAGTTAGCAATAGAAATTCTTCCACTCCTGTTTGAACAGAAAGTAAAAGGCCTCCGCGAAGGCGAAGAGGTGAAGGTCTGAGGCCCCCAGATGGGGCCCCATTATTTTGGAAAGTGTGCCTTTGTCTCTGTGGTCACCACGGCAGCCACCCCTTTATCTGATTCCAGTAAAGCAGCCACATCCTTTGGCTACAACTGCGGAGGTTTAACCGGCATGTTTGCAAAACGGAGTAATTAGCCCCTAAAAAATAAGGAGGAGGTGGGTGGTTTTATCCTTCCAGGGAAAGGGACATAAAGCTTGGGGTCCTTCAACATACTCAACATCAAAGAATTGTGATATCCACAGAAATGACTTTAAGGAAGGCCAGAGCAATTCCATGTAAAGACAGCAACCAGGAAAAGGAATGTAGATGGGTAGAGTGGTGTCTTTTAAAAGCAAGCAAAGACATCTTATAATGGTGAAGCTGTTTATTGTCAGTGAAAGGAATCCAAGGGGACTATCACTGAGGAACAAAGACATTTTCTGTCTCTTTAAATAACTCAAGGCAGCCTGACATCTTAGTCAACAGAAGGAACAAAGATATTGTGTGTTCAGGGAAAGGAAACTCTTTTTCTCTTGAAAAGAAAGCAGATGTTATCACCTAGCTCTGGAGAAGTTTGAAGAAGCTAAGCACAATTTGACATTTTTCCAGGTTCAATAAACACAGCTTTGATGTGCTAATAACCCTAACGAAGGTGGCCAGTTGAATGAGCCAACCTTTAGGCTATGAATACATTGTTAATGACAGTTGCATTTCTCAGTATGGACTATTGAACTGCAGACCCCTCAAACAAATCATTTTGTTTCCGCCTTGCTGTGGGGCATATGCAAAGGACTAATGGTAAATTCGTTCATACTTTCACCCAGAAAATTCATTATTCGTATTACATGGTTGAAGGAAAAGGGTATATGCAGATAATGGACTAAATTGGTCACAATTTGGGGGCACCTGGGTGGCTCAGTCAGTTAAGCATCTGCCTTGAGCTCAGGTCATGATCTCGGGTCCTGAGGTTGAGCCTCACATCACATCGCATCAGGCTCCCTGCTCCGCAGGGTGTCTGCTTCTCCCTCTCCCTCTGCCCGCCCCCATGCTCACAGGCATGCTCTCTTTCTCTCTAATACATA
Organism: Spilogale gracilis; assembly: GCA_004023965.1. Classification (NCBI taxonomy): domain Eukaryota; kingdom Metazoa; phylum Chordata; class Mammalia; order Carnivora; family Mephitidae; genus Spilogale; species Spilogale gracilis. Next base: position 64,717 of record PITA01009280.1, on the reverse strand, counting down.
AATCTTAAAAAAAGAAATAAATAAATTGGTCACACTTGCAATAGGGAAGGGTGAAAAGGTGCCCCAGGGCATCAGTGTTGCAGGCAGGGCAGGGAAGCATCACTGTGGCTTGGGGAGGGAAAGAGAAGATTTCACTGAGTATCTTTTTCTCTGATCCTCATAGGTTTTGAGAAGAATTTGAATAAGAATTTGAATAAATCAATAGGAAGGTAGCCAAGGCCAAAGCCGACGTAGACTGGCTGGGGCAAATGATAGATGATGTGGACTTTCTAGAGACGAAGCTGGAAAAATAACCCAGGTCCCAATTTGCTGTATGCAAAGAAGTCAAAGCTTTCTCCTGAAGGCAATAGGGAGCCAATTAAATGGTCAGGATCACGTTGGGGAAGAACACTGAGCTCAAGATGGTTGCCTACTTACTCCAAAGGGGAGGGTCTCTGGTAGGGTGTGGCTATGATGAGTGGCTTATGAACTCCATTCACACATTTTGCTGATTTTCGGGGTGAGGGACAGGAGAGAAAGAAGGGAAGAGAGTACGTTATGAAAGCTGTCAAATTATAAGGTGGAAAAGAAATTTCTCAGTTGGATCAGAGTTTCTCAAGGACACACTCTCCTTGCTAGGACCGAAGCCCCTAGATGGTATCCAGGTCTGGTTTGAAGATTCTGCTGGGGATTTGTGATAAATCCTCTGACACTTAACATTTATATGGCTCATCCACAAAACCTCTGCTTCAAGTTGGACTTCAGCCTGTCCCTTAATTAATTTATTTTTCCCAGCTTCTCTCCAAAAGCTATCAGAGAGAGTAGAACCTCAGCAAGGTCTCTTGCAGTTCTGAATTCCTGGGGCTTTTCCTCTTCCGCTCCTCTGAGGCCGGACTTTGGAAACGTGTGTGTTTCAGTCAATATTCTATTAAGCAGAAAACTCAAGTGACAGACGCAGGATAACGACATCTCCTGGGTAATGGAGGAATCTGCTGATAAAACTCAATTTGTTTCAGTCTTTTTTGTGGCTGCTAGTTATTAAAAAATGTCTGAGTCTGCTTTTTCTGCCCTCCTTTTGTGATTACATGATCCTGGCTGAAGAGGGTTCTTGTAGGCCACAGAGGAGTAGTATGGCCATTGAAAACCACAGGCAGGGGCCGGAGAAGGGGAAGGAAAGGAGGACGTGGGCCAAAAACCCCCAACCACGTGGCCACAGGGCACCACGGGAACGGAGGCCAGCCGCTGTCACAGCCCTCACCTCTCCCTCCCTCCCCAGCAGCCTCCTCCCATCACACAGCCCAAAGGAGGAAGCAGGGTCAGAATCAGGGCACAATCTTTTCTCTCGCCTCCTGTTTATCTGACTCTCACAAGGGATAGACAGACATTGGGAGAAATACTGTGAAGGGGATTCATTTTAAATGGCATCTTCTGGAGGATGGGAAACTCTAGGGGTCTCACCCCCACCCCCAGCCCCGTGCCGGGCCCCGGGTCAGATAGTGTATCAGCAAGAATGCCATCCATAAGCTGGAAAGGTTCACTTCTTGTCTGGGCTGTGTTCTTCATTACCTATGTGCCCTTGGGCAAATGACTTCTCCCTGGGTCTCATCATCTGCCTCTACAGAGTGAGGAGGTTGGGCTGTGTTCCGCAGGGCCCTTTCCCTGAGGCTGGAAGGTCGGGATAATAACAGCTTTCCTATTCATCTCAAGGAGGGATGGGGAGACTAAAATTTTTTAAATGATCAAAAATACTTGGTAAGCTGGACAGCTGTCTGTGATGGGGAGGGGCAGCCTCTAGGAGAGGCTCCCCGCAGTAGTGAGGAACTTCCTGATGCAAACCAGGAGTTGGTGTGATCAGATTGGGGGGCAGGGGCCATAGAGAGACCCACGGCCTCGAGCAGAGAGAGGGAAATAAGGTGGGCAGCCTGGCCTCCCCGTGTGTCCCTCCAGGCAAGACCCCCATTCCACCCACAGTCCCAGTGTAAAATAGGACTCATCGCCTCCCTGACCCCTTGCCCAGATCATGCCCGGGTACGCTAGGAGCCCTTCCCCTGCTCCTGGGATTCTCAGCCTGGCTTCTTAGGACATCCCAACCCTGCCCAGGTAAGAAACGGAGCCACCTCCAGGGACAGGCTCGATATTGGGCCTCAAGTCCTCAACTCAGAGCCCTAACAAGGTGCCAGTCCATGATATTGTGGGACAAGCACGGACTCTGAACACAGAGGGCCCTGAGTGCCGCTCAGCCACCCCCCTGACTGGCTGTGTGACCGCGCGCAAGCTACGTAACTTCTCTGGACTCCATTTTCAGACAAGTCTGGGCGGAGGCCTTTGGTATCCTTCTCAGGAGATTCCCGCTGAGCTGTGGCCCCCTTTGCCCATAGGAGTGAGCTTAACAGCACCCCGTGACACGGGCCCATGCCAGACGCAGCTGAAGTAGTGAAGGGCGCTGCTTTTCAGACGGCTTTCCGCAAGACCTCCGAAGAGCCATCCCCTCCCACCGCACCCACCAGCAGCAGACATCCCTGCGCAGCTGGGGCCTCACGGAAGTCCACTCTGACCCCCATACAGCTCCTCCGCCCTCCCCCAGGCTTTGACCTTGAGGGCTTTGGGCCAGATCCACAATGCTAGGAGCTCAAAGCTCCTCAGAGGCACAGGGAAGTTTTCGGGAAGTACAACTTGGAAGGAGCCTGGCTTTGGCCAAGAGGGTTGTGGTTTGGTCCCCTGAGCTTGGGGTTTAACTGAACCTTAAGACACACTTGGCATCTGTATGAAATCTCTGCTCTGTGTCGCCAGCTGCCGGACAATGGGGGCCATTTATAACTTTGTACATGGAATGAGAACATCTGGTTCGAATCTCTCTCTCTCTCTCTCTCTCTCTCTCTCTCTCTCTCTCTCTCTCTCTCTCTCTCTCTCACACACACCCACACACCCCGCCAACAGGAATGCATCCCAGTAGAGACAATCACTCTAAACCAAATGTATGCCCCCGCCTCTCAACTCAGGAAACATGAGAAACAGTAAATAACACACAATCTCTGTCCAGGAGGAATGCTAGAGA
>PITA01009280.1:15116-61583 GCA_004023965.1 Spilogale gracilis | reverse complement strand
CAGAGGCACCCTCTCCTGCCAAGAGGACAGCGAGCTCGGGGTCCCTTGCCAGCCAGTGGCCTTTTACCACCTGCAGCAAAGCCATTGGTGCAGCCAATCCTGACGCTGTAGCCAAGAGGGGGCCCGAGTCGTGGAATCTATAGGGCCGCTCCATGACCAGCCAGGTGGGGTCACAAAGCCCAGGGCACTGGAGGCCTGGTGCAGGCGGGCACAGGTGTGTGCACTTGCAGCCCAGGGGAGGGGGAGGGGCAGAGGGGACCGTGCTGTCTGGTGGCGGGCTGATGCTTGTGCGGCCGCCCCATGCTGCCTCTCCCTCCAGTGTGCGCTTCTGCAGAAAACTCTTCTCTATTTAGTTCCGGATTTTTCTGATTCTCCCTCTTTCCAGGGTCCCTCCATTCAGGTTCTGCTGCCCAAGGGCCCGGGTGGATTTCCTTTAGAGAGGAGACTTGGGTGGAGGTATGGACACCTCTGCCCCACTGTGCCCTTCCTCTTCATTGGGGATCAATTTTCTATAGTCTTGGAAGAAGAGAAATAGCCCTTCATAGCTATCCCTCCCCTGGCTTCCGGGAAGACTGTCACCGCCCCCCCCCTGTGACCTTAGCGCACCCCTTGGGGAGTAAAGGAAGGATGATCAGATGTGGGCTCTGAGGGCCGCAGAGGGATCAGGGTAACAGCTGCACATTCTACCTGAACAGCTGGAAGGATGCATTGCCATTGGCTGAAATCGCGAAGAGGAAGGTGACACAGGTAGGGGCAGTGACAATCAGGAGTTCTGTGTTAGGCATATTTTGTTCCTGGGCCTTGTCGTGAAATTAGCTGGGAATTCCGAGAAGACAGTTGGATACATGAACTTGGGGTTCAGAAGGGAGGTCTGATTGCAGCGAGAAATTCGGGAGAAATCGATGATATATAAAGCCACGGCACCTAGGTGTGAGTGTTGTCACTTTATCCCTGTTCTCTGGTGTGGGGTAACAAGAGAACCTTCCTCACGGGGCTATTGTGGGGATGAAATGGGATGGTGAGTGTTAGGTGTCTAGCCTGATATTTTGCTATTCCAGATGGGTTCGGGGAGGTCAGGAAGGAAAGGTGACCGTGGGCAGCAGCAGAGCCCTTGGGAAGGGGAGACTGCAGGGAGATTATTAATGGTACTGGTACCGCCTAAGCCCACCCACTCAGAGCGGGCTCACCCTCTCTGCAGAGATCAGGTCCCCAGGTGTCCTCTGGACCCTGACAACTTCATCCAGGCTGTCTTACCAATGAGTCCTCTGTTCAGTCAGCACCCAGCTAGGGGGTCTGGATAGCCCAGCCCTGTCAAGACAACACTGGGGCCCTGTTGGCCTCCGCTACCCTCTGCTGCTTCCCTTGCTCCTGACCGCCGGGAGCTTTCTGACTTCCCTGCCGGCCATGCTCCCACTGGATGTGGCCACAGATCTGGTGCCTTCGACCCCCGCACCGCCCCATCCTGTCCCCATAGCAATGCTACTAGGAAGGTTCTCTCTTACCCGACTTCAGAAGGAGAGAGGAGGCACCACACTGACTCCCTAAGTCATCTCATCCCATTCCATGGCCTCAAATATCATCTATACCAAGGGCCCCCAGTTTTTTTCCTCAACCTGATCTTTCTCCTGGACTCCAAATTCTTGTATTTAACGGCTTTCTTGGTTCCTGGTTCCGTAGAACATCTAGAGGGATCGGAGAGCCAGAGAGAGATCTGCTAACCTCATTGTCTCCCTTGGAGGAGTCATTTTTTTTCCTCCTCGGAATGTGAAAGCTGGAAAGGAGCCCAGCAGCCATCTGGTCAATCTCTTCCATTTTTATAGATGAGGAAACTGAGTCCCAAGAGAGGAAGTGACTTGCCTAAGGTCACATTCAGGATCAAGCATCAAGGCTCCATGTGCTGACCGGAATGTCGGGAGAGCGGGGCTCAACTCACTCAATCTGACCTCATCCTCCTCCTGTTTGAAATCTTTTAGTGGCTTCCCATTTGTTGCAATAAAGTCAAAGTTCCTCAGAAGGACGGATGAGTCCCTGCGACCTCTACCAGCCTACCTCCACCAGGCCTCCGCTGCCCTCTCCTACCACTCCCAGGGGCCCACCCCTACCAAATCACTAGCGTGCCCGGGAGAGGCGCTGGTGTCCCTCGACAGCTGCAGACCTTTACACGATTCATCTCTGCCTACGTCCCTGCCCTTGTTCTCCCCTTGGGCAGCCTCTACTCAGTCTTTGTCCCAGCTGAGAACAGCTTCTTTCGAGAAACCTCTAAAAGCCTCCCCTTAATCTAGCCCAGGTCCTCTCTCAGAGTCCCCACAGCACCTTGTCACCACAGGGCATCGTGTCAGTCAGGTTTTTAGCTTCTCTAAATATCTAGGTTTGGTAAAGTTCACGCCCTAAAGTGCAAAGAGAGAGATGCGGTAAATCACAAGCGGTGCTGTTCTAGGATTAAACCAGTAAAGACGATGCCCCCCCAGCCCCCACCACACCTGCCAAACTCCAGAGAGGACTTGGGAGCAACAGATTTGGAATCAAGCAGACCCAGACTCAAATCCCAGCTCCACCAGCTCTTATCTGTGGAACCCATGACTCCTTATTTGTAAAATGAGGTAGCAATCATTAGTTGGAGCCAGGCCTGGAACAGAGCTAGTAGTGGGAGGAACATAATGTGGAACCCAGTGTGCGCTCACCAGAAAAGAAAGAAGCAGACAGTAGCAAGTGGGAAGGCCAGGCTCTGTTTGCAAAGGGTCTGGGTTTCCAAGCTTTCTCTCCAAGTGCCTTTCCTTGTGTTCTAGATTCTCTTCCTCTTTTCTCCCTCTGTCCATCTGTCAGTCTCTCTATATTACAGCCTGCTTACCTCTTAGCCTTTGGCTCTTAGAAGACTCCCTGACCACCCCCCACCCCCATTGGAGACCTGAGTCAGAAAGACTAGCCGAGGGGCACCCACTTGGGTAGGGGCTGTGGCTTTCAGGACACGAGCCTTGTGGCCCCGGCACAGAGGCCCACGAGAGATCCTGGGATTGTGCCACCCTTCGCCTGTCCCCCTGCCCAGTGGTCTTGCCATGTGCCTGCAGGCTGTGCCTCTGGATCCAGACACTAGGGTCCTCCTACCTCTAATCTGGCATCTTCTGAGTGGAAACACTGGCCATTTCTCACTGGGCCTTGGCCTTCAGCCTCTTCTTCCCAGCAGTAGCCCCAAGCCCAGACCGCATTTCAGCCTCTCTAGCCCTAACTGGGAGGTGACTGCCCACACAGCTGCCTTCTTTACCACTGGCCCAAGGCTGGGCAACCCCTCCACCATCAGTCCTCAGGGCTCCACACAGCCTCGCCTCTTCTGCGAAAGCTTCTCCCTACTCTGAGTCCTCGCCCAACACCATGCTTTGAACTCTTAAAGCCTTGCCCTTTTCTGTCCCAGGTATAATTTGCACTCATCATCTCAGTCCCGAGTTATATACTGCACAAATCAATCATACATATTATTATTATATATATTGCACAGCATGGTGAAAAAGAAGGCATTCTTTATAGTCAACAAATCCTCTGTCTGCTGAGGGACTAAGGCAAATGACTTCACCTTTCTGGGCCTCAGTTTCTGCATCTGTAAAATGGGATAATAGTAACCTTTCTTATGGGGTTAGTTGTCAGGATTAGATGGGTTATCATGTCAAGTGTGCCTCATGCTAAGTGATCAATAAGCAGCAATATTACTATTATTTGGGGAATCGGAGATTCAGACAGCTTGCCTTAAGTGTGCTCCACAACTCGCCAGCTTTGGGATCTTAGGCAGACTTCTCAAACTTTATAAGCTTTGATTACCTCATCTGTCAAACTAGTCCCCCTCTGTGACTAATTGTGTCTATTTTTAAAGGTAAGGACACCGAGGCACAGACAGGTTGAGGGACTTGCCCCGGATTTCACAGCTAGCAGGTGTCAAGGGCAGCTCAGGAAGGCTCTGGAGTCTGCTCGCTTGACCGATACCGCAGAATGGTGTGAGTAACCGACAGGGGCCCAGCCACGAGGAAGTGGAGAGGAAGGAGCTGTCATTTCTGCTGGGGGGGGAGGTGGGGGAGAGGGAAAGCTTTCAATGGAAAGTGAAAATTGCTTTGGTCTGAAAAAGATAAGTGTGTGTGGCTCAGCCGAGAATGAGGTTGGAGAGCCATGCCAGAAGGCTGCACGGCGGGGTGAATGTGCGTGAGGCCACGCAGCTGTACGCCGCAAAATGGCCGACGCAGCAAGTAGCTGAGCAATGAAGTAAAAATAAAGATTAAACTTAGAATTTTTTAAAATAATTGACTATTGTGTATGTAGTCTCTGTGAACACGCAGGAAATGGGAATCATCGAGAACAGAGTAAGTCAAATAATGTTATTCCACCATGCAGCTATAAATAATGTAATTTTATTTTATTTCATTTTTTAAAGATGTTATTTATTTGAGAGATAGAGAGAGAGCATGAGCAGGGGGAGGGGCAGAGGGAGAGGCAGAAGCAGGCTCTCTGCTGAGAAGGGAGCCCGATGTAGGGCTCCATCCCAGGACCCTAAGATCATGACTTGAGCTGAAGTCAGATGCTTAACCGACTGAGCTGCCCAGTCATCCCTATAAATAATGTTATTTTTTTAAAGATTTTATTTATGTATTTGACAGAGAGAAACACAGCTAGAGAGAGAACATAAGCAGGGGGAGTGAGAGAGGGAGAAGCAGGCTTCCCGCCGAGCAGGGAGCCCGATGTGGGGCTCGATCCCAGGTCTCCAGGATCATGATCTGAGCCGAAGGCAGTCGCTCAACTAACTGAGCCACCTAGGCGCCCCAAATAATGTTATTTTAATGCATAACTCTCCAGGATTGTTTTTCTGTATACGTCTCAATTGTTATTTCCTAAAGATGGGAGCTTATTTTATTTCTATACATGTAGTTTCTGAATTTAACTGTTTCTATTCACTACATTATATAATTTACATGTCATTAAATTAAACAGGCAGATGGACAGAAAGAGAGCAAGAAAGGCAGGAGGACTGGCATAAGCAAATGTATGGTGGGGGAAATGACCATGCGAAGTGAGTCATAAAAAGTCAAAAAAGTAAAAAAAAAAAGTCTGGAAAAAGCGAGGAGTCCCGAGTAGCAGGAATGCAAATTACAAAGAGGGGTATAGTCAGGATAAACCCTGGATTGGCTGCTTGGAACTTGACATTAGAGGACCTGAAAGGAATAAAAATGATTTATGCCAGAAAATATGGGCTAAAGGAAGATACTATACCTTATCAGAAAACTTAGCTGAGGTTCCTGGTAGCCAAGGCAAAAAGAAAAACACAAAAACGAAAAGAGCTTCACATGTTACAAAAGGTTAAAGCAGCAGATGCTCTGGACCCCGGCTCTTCGGTGCATTAGTTATATTGCTTCGGCCAATTAGTAAACCTCCTTGTGGTCCAGTTCCTCTTTTTATAAAACAGGACAAATGATGGTGCCTACTTTACAGGGTCATTATGAGAATGAAATGAGCAAACACACGTAAGGTACTGAGAACAGAGCCTGACCCATCGTAAACTCCCAATAAAAGTAGAAATCATTGTTATCAATCCTTTTTCCTGGCTGAATTATGAGATGAATTTACTTTGAGGCTTCCTTCTGCAAAGAGCATGGAGCAACACAGGAAAGAGCATTCTCAATAAAAACGGGACGGTAACCATGGCTTTTTTCAGTAAGCCTGGGTCTGATATCTGGAAAGAAGCCAAGGGCGAGCAAGGGGCTCTAAGAGAGAGCCGGTGTCCCCGTCCATTCAGGCCCAGGGCTTCCCCACTGCCTGATGTGCTCCCCAAACATCCTTGGAAAGCGCCGAGAAAGGATTTGCACCCTCTTCCTACTTGCCTTCTCCCTCTGTGTTCAGCGTACCCTTTAGGCCTGGCTCTCCGCCCGAGTCGTTTCCTGTTTCCTGAACGTTTATCTCCTGTGCATTCATGCTTTTTTCTCGTATCATCCCACTGCCTGTAATACTTCTTCCTTCCAGAATCCTCCCGGCAAACTCCTACATGTGCCGCAAGACTCACTTCCATTCTCTGGCACTCCCTGACCCTCCGGAGCTCTCCTCTGCTCCTGGAGGACCCTGCAACGCCCTCTCTTCTGGGCTCTGCAACGGCCGTGAAGCGGATGGTGGTGAGATGACTCTCATCTTCACTGACCTCTTCAAATGTGTCAGCGCTCTGCTCAGCTGACAAGCATTGCTCTGATTGACTTTAACAACCACCCTATGAGAAAGTGGCTATTTGCACCCCCATTTTACAGAAAAGAACACTGAGGCATAGAATGGCTACCTAAGTCGCTCGAGCCACACACGGAACAGGCAAGGAGCCAGGATGCGCACACGGGGACGGCTGGGAACCAGCACCCACCATCCATTGCGGCAAACTGCCTCTCTGTATTATTATTTCTATTTTTATTGTTATGAGCAATAGTCCTTAATGATGGGTCTGTTTCCTTTGTGCTCGTGTCCTCACCGCCTGGGACCACACCTGATACCCAGTGAGCGTTGAAGAAATAAATACCTTCCATAGTTAGTCCGGTAGTTGCCTTCTGCTGAAAGGAGTCAAGCCCCATTTCAAAGACCTCTTCCTCCCCATTGGACCTCCCGAACACCTCACCCGGTCCCTCTCCAGGGGCACTTGTGGTCCTGCAGCTTACACATGCTGAGACTTCTTCCGGGCGCCCACCAGCAGCTGCCATGTGGTGAGGCCCTACTGTGTGCTGATCAGCATGCTGGGCGCTTCAACACCTTCTCCCATTCAACCCACACACAGTTCAATGAGGTGGGCATAGTTACCCCACTTCACAGACCTGGGAGCCAAAGTTCCTAGCTGGTAAGGGACCACGCTGGGGTTTCTGGCTCCACAAGCCCTTCGTTCCCCCTTCCGCGTTTCCTTATAGCGTCTCCTGCAACCTTGCATTTCCCACTCCCACGTCCTCAGCATGGACCTTGGCACACAGTAGGCCTGCAATAAATATTTGCTGAATCGAAATGAATCGAATTCAGGTGCGGGTGGTCCCAGAAAAATGTGCCACGACTCAGGCATTTCAAGGGAAATGCATAGTTTCCGAACCCAAGCGCGGAGGAGCCCGCTATTTTTGGATGGCCTTGCACAAATGTTGTGTGGGCTTCCTTTTTGCTACTAAATGTCACTGCATTAGTTTCCTAGTTTCGTTCTCCTGCCTGGGCTGAGGACGATTATGCAACTAGAGCCTCGGAGTGAGTCATCCTGGCTTAGCTGCCAAACTGTCCACAATTGCCATGATATGGTGCAGCCTCTTTTTTTTTTTTTTTTTTTTTTCCAGGCTATTTGTGGGTGGTTTTGTTTAACTTTTACAGTCTTTCTTTCTTTCCTTCTAATTTTGCTTCTCCCTGTCTTTTTCTCTGAAGGGCTGGGCTAGGGATACGGAAGGCCTTTAAAACTGGGGCTACTCTGTATCTGCCAATCCACAGGGAAGAAAACTCTTCCAGTGATGATATCATGAAGAGCTGACCTGCCAAGGAAGGTGGACGATCTCTTTGGGGCAGAGGGGGGCTTCCCTCCACTGGACCAGTTGCTGCCGCCCCCCTCCCTACCCCCAGCCTGCTGGTCTCCAGCACCCGTACTAGGGCTGTGCCCTTCACGCTGCTTACACAGGCCTGTTGCCCGGATTTGGGGAGGCTGGCTGTTTCTGGGAGGAGAAGGCTGAGCCTGCTGCAGGGGTGGCAGCTGGGGGCCCCATGGGAGGGCAAGGCCCAGCACTCAAGAGGGCTGTGTGCCAGGGACAGCGCTGGGCAGCCCCGCAGAAAGGGCAAGCTGATGTCCAGCTTTCTAGATGGTTCTGTACACCGGCTAACTGGGCTGGAAACCAAGGCAAGGTTGGACTTGTAGGTGGAACAGCAGGTGCACAGGTGGGGGGGGGACACAGAAGCTGGATGAGTGTCAGCCACCAACAACGCTCAGCCTAGTGTTCAAATGGGGGTGGGGGAGCTCTCAGCCCCGGCGACTGGGGTTCAGGAGGAATCACTAGAAGTTTCTTAATAAGGTACTATGCTCCTTGCCGTATGTGCAATACTTGATCATTTCCAGAACACTTTCTATCCAGGCTCTCAAAGGATGCTGGACAACACGTAGGGGCCCAGCAACCCGAGGCAGGACGAGCCAGGACTGTGGGCCCCTTTCCCTGCTCTCTCAGGCAGAGGCAGAGGTGAGCATGTTTGGGAACTACACAGGAGAGTGGAAAGGGCACAGATGGGAATGGAGAGGAGTCAGGCTTCGAGGCCCGGCAGCCCCTGCTGGGAGCACTGAGCAGCTCTCTTCACCTCAAAACCTCAGCTTCCCCACTTTCAAGACGTGGACAATTATATAATTGAGAAATGAGCTAACAGTGGTTTTAGAAAACCTGTGCTGTCATTCTTCTAACACTCTCCAGTGGATTCTCATCTGAGTTGGAAAAAAATCCAGAGGGCTTGCCTGACTCAGGGGGGCCAGCATGATCTGTCCCCTGGCTCCGACCTGACCTCCCACTCCTGCCCTGCTCCACCCAGTTTTCCAGGCTCATCCCCCGTTGGGGCCTTGGCACCAGCTGTCTGCTTTGCGCAAGTGCTGTTTCCCAGGTGTCTGTACAGCACTCCCCACCTCTCAAGTTTTTGTTCGAACATTAGCATTTCAGAGAGGACTCCCAAGAGCTCCCTAAAATAGTATCAGCTCTTCCCCGCCACACACACTGCCTCCTCTCACCACTAAAATATTAGCTCTAGGAGGACAGGACTTTTCCTGTTTCATTCTCTACTATAACCCCAGGGCCCAGAATAATGTCTGGGGGCGCACAGTAGTCGCTCAATAAATATTCCCTGAATGAATGGAGCCAGAAAAGAACAAAGAGGTCTTTAGTACTATTATCCTAGAGCAGAAGGGCTAGGCCCAAGGCCTTGGGCTCTTTGAAGCTGTGATCTGTCAGAAAAAGCTACGTCCTCTCCTCTCTCTCAGCTCTTCTGAAACCCCGGCTGGATAACACAGAGCATCACTTTATCATGTGGGGGATGACTGCATCTTGAACATCCTGCTAATGGTTTGCTAGTGAGAAAACGGGCACTTAGCCTGTCATCAGAATCAAATGGGGTGAGAGAAGCTTCTTCAAAGGCCCAATTTCCTAAAGAGACTGAGCAGTCAGTTTGCAAGAAATAGGCCAATCTGTTATGACCAGCAGGAATGGTAAGCCCAGTCCCCCTCCTGTCTGTCGACCGAATAGAGAAACAGGATTGGAGCAGAACTGAGTCTCTCTCCTTGGACTTGCCTGCCAAGCACTGTGGAGCTGTAGCCGTCTGGGAGAATGCCGTTGACCCCTCTGACCGCAAATCCCAGGACTGAGTTCCCCTGGGATCTTTTTTAATTTTTTTTATTTTTTTTTATTTTTTTAAGATTTTATTTATTTGACAGAGAGAAACACAGTCAGAGAGGGAACACAAGCAGGGGGAGTGAGAGAGGGAGAAGCAGGCTTCCCGCCGAGCAGGGAACCTGATGTGGGACTCGATCCCCGGTTTCCGGGATCATGACCTGAGCCAAAGGCAGTCGCTTAACCAACTGAGCCACCGAGCCGCCCCCCTGGGATCTTTTTTTAAAGCAGATTGCTCCTTAAGTGATAGTGCTTTTTAATCTCTTCCTTTTGAAGACAGAAATTTTTTCCTTACAAGGAAAAGCTAGCTAATTCTCCCAGGAAAGTGTTGTTTTCCTTTGATATAAATGATCGTATTGTATTATAGGTGATTATTTTTTGGTAACTGATATAGTTTACTGTAATTTTTTTTTCTAGATACAAAAGGTAAGCTGGACATACTTAAAAATTCTTAAATTTTAAAATGCTTCCCCACTCTTTTTATTCTCACAAACGTCCACCACAGCTAGCTTTGTCAGGTGAAGAATCCAGGTATAGGTCACGTATACCTGAAAGCTAGAAAAATAGAAATGTTCCTCTCCCAATGTTTACTGTGCCCTTGCCGAACACAAAGCCAACTGAGGCCCTTCAGGCATCCAACATCAATAGTGGGGTGAACTGAGGCCAGAGTGCCAGCCATAGCGTGGGCAGGGAGCCCAGACTTGGTCCTCCAGCAAAAGCTGAGCCGGACCAGCCTGGGACTCTGCCAGGAAGGGGGCCACCAGCTGCAGGACCTGAGTCTGAAGCAGCTGATGGGGAAGCAAACCCAGGAAAGGGAGATGCTGAATCCTTCCAGGTGGAAGGCTCAAACTCTTCGTCCCTGTGGGTCTCAGAAGCACAGCCCAGCACTTAGAATCAGCAAGCAGAACCTGGGGGAGGGGGCCACTGCACACCTATCAGAGGCCTGGCCTCCGTGATGACATGGGGCCTCCTGATTCTGATGTCACTCGAGCAGACCAGATGTCGGTGTTATTACTATATACCCGAGTGGATCGGTATCCACGTGACTTTGAAAAGCAGCCCAGTGAAGGCCTGTATCAGTAACAATGCTCTCATGAGCACTTCATTGTGTACCAAGCATGGTTCCAAGTGTTTTACATAAATTGAATCCCTTGTTTTCTTAAAAAAAAAAAAAAAAAACTCATTTTAAAACCAAGAAAACTCAGGCAAATGGAAAATAGGTGAGTCGCTCCAGGTGGAGCTGGCCTATGAGGCCAAGCACTCTGACTTTATAGTAAGGTTTCTCAACCTCGGCCCTTTTGACTTGTGAGGACAGATGATTCAGACGAGTCTTTGTTGGGGTGCTGTCCTGTGCACTCTGGAATGCCCAGCAGCATCCCTGACTTCTGCTCCCTAGAAGTCAGTGCCCCCCACCCCGATTGTGACGATTCTGTGTCTTCGGCTCACTGCTGCGCCCTGGTGAACCGGACAGTGCTGGCTGTGTTACAGGAGATGCGTCTGGGAGGGAGTCTCAGGGGGGCTGCTCACAGCACACCTCCCAAGGGGATCCTCACAAGGGCCCTTGGCTTTTTGTTTTAAAAATCCCATTTATCGGGGAGGTCATCAAAGATCAGTGGGACCCAAGGAAACAAACTGGCCCCAAGGCAGCCTGCAGACCATCTGATGAAGCCGAGTCTTGCTCACATAATGTGGGGCAGGGGCGGGGCGAGGGGTTCTCTGGCTGGCTGGCTTCACAGCACAATCACCCCGACAGGCTATCAAAGTATAGAGCGCCAGAGAGCTAATTTCTCGAGGCTAACGAGGGGCTAATTTCTTTGATGCATCCTGGTCTTGAGTCCTGGGCTCCTTCCTAGTGTTTCTCTGTGAAATCTAACGGGGACCTTGCCTTTTCCTGCCTTGTGAGGTCAGTTCGGCAGTGGCTTTGGTAGCAGGACCGTATGTCCCTCTTTCTAGCATGTTCCTCCTGCCACATGCTGCCCCGTGAGGAACACATGCCTCCTGTAGGCCTCCCCTCCCTGAGAAGGAATCTACTCCCTCAAACTCCGTTTTACTGTTTGAAACCTGAGGCTGAGTGGCAGGGGGTAGATTTCCCAGAAGCACACAGATCTTCAGTAATAAAAGACAAAATCCCAGGTCTCTGGCTCACCCCCTTCCACCTCTGGTTGGTGGTTCTTCTCGGAATACTGAAGCAAAGCTTCAGGGATCAAGGCACAGATATGTATTGAGGTCCTACTGTGTGCAGGGCCTCAGGAGTTATGCCGGGGAGCATGACTTGCAAACTCTGAGCTCAGGGGGATTACAGATGGGTTGGGGGTGGGGGGAGCCAGAAGCTATAAGCAATTATCTACAGATGAAATGAGAAGAGGAAGGAAGGAGGGAGGGAGGGAGATGCCATCAGGTGCTGGCAAAAAGGTTCTAGTTCCAAATCCACAGAGCTCTGAATCCAAACCAAACTTCGGTGCTTTGCAACATAGGTGGAAGGACAGGGTCCAGGAAAAGGCGATGACCCCATCTGAGCCCCGCTGATCTGAAAGGCCACAGGCCGTGCAGGGACAAGCTAGCTGGCTAGGCCGGAAGCTGGGGCTGAACTCTGACCTTGAGAGGGAGACTGGCAGTTTTGCCATCAGGGTAAAGTCAGGGCGGGAGGTGCGGGAGCCAGGGAGGCGGGGTGGGGAAGGTGTGCTGAGGGGCGAGCAGCCCGAGGAGGGGGAGCCGCAGGGCGGCTGAGAAGGAACAGCTGGAGAGGAAGGAGGAAAGCCGGCGGCGTGTCCTGTCATGCGGACAGAGGAGGACCAGCAGTCATTACCGACAAGGGGGCGCTCAGGACCTGCGCCAGGTAAGTCAGTAGCAGAAGCTAGAATACAGTAAGCAGACACGCGAGTGGGAGATGAGTAGAGACCCCAGGGAGCTCCCTGTGGAAGCGAGGAGCGAGGGCTGGAGCTCCAGGGAAAGGCATACGCTCACTTTCAAGTTGTTGGCATGTTGACTGACCATCAGAGGAACTGCAAGATGGGGGAGCCCCGAGATGTTTCCCCACAGAGCTGCCAGAGGCTGCTTCCTCCCGTGGCTAACTGCACTTCCTGCTGCAGCTGCCCTCTGCACACGGGGCTGTGCCCACCTCTCAGCCCACCGGCTGTTGCCCCCCGGAGGATGCCCGGCCACCAACCAGAGTTGCCCTGGAGTTCTCTGTGCACGGGAGGGAGTTCAGGTTCAGGCTCTGTGGGCTCTGAAAGCTTTTTGCCAGCCCCTAGTCTGAGGCATCTCAAATCTCCCCAGTGAAGAACCCCTATTGGCACCCAGGAAACAATGCACACTCCGGGGGATCAGGGATCCAAGGGGAGCAGGGAGTAACCACTGCAAGCCCAAAGTTTCTCTGAGGACTTGTGTTTTAGTTACAAGATCCATACAATTTTGCCTGCTACTCTGTGAGGGGCTTGTGTGTGCTGGACTTTAAAAGTGACCTTCTAAATTGCTTACCGCCTTTCCCCTCAAGGAAGATATGCCTGTCTTGTCCCATGGTGTTCCAGCCAGAGTGGGGGTCTGACTGCTCGGCCTCCACCTCCCCGCATCTGCACACACACATACATCTTACGGTGGAGGAGACTGAGGATCAAAGAGGGGAGGTCACATGCCCAAGATCACACAGCCAAGTGCAAAACCTAGAATCTAGGTCCTATGGACTCCCTATCCAGTGCTCCTCCTACCCAACTCTGTTGCTGAAGGAATCAGGGATAGCTTTACTCGGGGGATCTTGGATTTCACACTTGATTTTGGCAGATGAAATGAGAAATGCATAGCAGGAAGTTTAAGTTAGGAAATAAGTCATTTAATTATCTGGGCCCCACAATTAGGTTCTGATGCTTTTAAGAATTGACACTACTGTTAGAATTAACAGCCACATTCCAGGGAGGGTGTAACCGACTTTAAGAAGGCCTTTCAGCTCCAAATTATCATCTCCACTCTGGCATTAAAAACTGTGAAAACCATCTTTCAGTTAAGCATGGCCTTTCCCCCCTAGGTCATTATTATGTGCTGAATATATACCCCCCTCCAAATTCATATGTTGAAGTACTGACCTTCAGTATCTCAGAATGTGACCTTATTTGGAGATAGGGTCTTGGCAGAAGTAACCAAGCTAAAAATGAGGTCATGGGCAGGACGGGGAAGCTAACCCAATATGAGTGCTATCTGGATAGGAAGAGATTTGGACACAGAGATACACAAGGGGGAAGACCAGGTGAGGAAGTACAGGGAGGGGTGGCTGTCTACAAGCCACGCAGAGGTCCGGCACACATCCTTCCCTCCAGCCCTTAGACCACCTTGACCTCGGACGTCCCACCTCTAGAACTGGAAGATAATGCATTTCTGTTGTTTGAGCCACCAGGAATTTCACAGCCAGGCTTGTGAGCCTCTAGAGGAAAGCATGGCTAGATTCCTTCAGCAGAAAAGTATCATCTCTTACTTAGCAAGGGGAGCTTCTGTTTTTGAGCTCAACTTTTTGCTAAATGCCTCATACATGGCGTCTCATTTCCTCTTCACTGGAGAGATAACAACAAAAGTTACGGCTCAGCTTTAGGGAGCATTTGCTATACATTGTGCTATGTATCAGGCAGTTGTTAATACTCTACACTGAGTACCCGCTACCAGGGGATCTGAGGTACTACTGTTCCCATTTTATAGATGAGGACATTGAGTCCCACTGGAATCCAGGGCCTAGCCCAGTGCACTCACTAACAGGAAGTGGGTGATCAGAATTAGAACCAATTTTCCACACCCCCTTTCTCTATACTTTCAAGGTGAACGGGCTTCCCCAGGTGGATGAAGGAGCTGCCCCTGGGGGCACAGCTCGTTAAGGTAGGAAGAGGAGAGAAGAGCCCCCCACGTGGTGCCTGAAACCCTGCGCCTCTGACCTCTGGGCAGCCCTCCTCCCTTATCCCCCCTGCAAGTCGGCTGGGCTTGGCCCCAGTCGAGGCTGACGTCAGCCGGCTGGAAATTCCTCTGCCAGTGATCAAGGCTTGCAGAACAAAAGCTCCCACCGCAGGAAAAAACTTCCTGCTCAGCCCCTAGTGAGAGGCTCGGGTTTCAACCACACAGCCGGTGAAGTCATCGGTGGCAGGCTAGCCGCAGAGGGGCTCCCGAGGGCACAGAGCAGCTGGGCGGAAGGCCTCTACTCTCTTCCCCTCCAGGCCGCAGGGGCCGGCTCAGCGGGGCTGAGATTCCCCTGCGGCCGGCCCAGGGGCAGGGGGCAGGGCTGCGGCCTGGCCTCGGCAAAGCCCTTTCCTGTCTCTGACTTCAGCCGGGCCTCTCATCAGGCCCTTATCCATATCCATTTGCCAGTGGGGAAACTGAGCCGCAGAGAAGGGACGTCAGGGGCTCAAAGATATTCAGCACGTTAGAGTCAGGTGGGAGCTGAGCACTTCGGCTACTACGCAAAGGGGGAAAGCTGAGCCCTCCAACAAAGACCTGAGCGACAAGGAGATAAAGTTCCTCAGCCACAGTGGAGGGTAGGCGGAGTGCTGAGGGCTCGGTGGCAGAGCATGGGCGCACGGGCCCAGGCTAACAGCGCAAGATGGGGCGCGTGATCAGGGCAAAGGGAGGAAGTGGCTGAAAAAAATGGACATAAAGCATCCGTAGACATGAAAGACATTTAACGTTCCCTCAGAGTCCAGCACCAGCTAGGAACGCGCCGGCACAGCCCAGAGCTCCATCCACCTCTACCAGGCCACTCCTTCCCATGAAATTTTGTTTCATCTTTGCGACGGTTCCATAACTCTGTGGCATGGAGCCCAGGATCCAGCAGCCCCCCTCTCTTTGGGACTTGGATCCTTCCCCGGGCCACCTAAGAACTCCCTGTGGCCATGCCTGTACTGAGCGGCTCGGCCCCGAGGTCCCAGGCGATGGAATTAGGAGTGTGGGTGGATGACTGAAGCTGGGCCCTTTAGATCTCTTTCTTAATGTAGAATTGGGGTGTCCTATCAGGAGAGGATCACAAGAGTAAGGTCTGGAAGTAGAGAGAGAGGAACATAGGGAGAGAGGGAGAGAGAATGAATGACTAATACAGCGGGTATACTGAGGGCAAGAGAGAGGGTGGTGGAGTTCTGGGCTGGCTGCTTTCCACTTGGGGGTCCCCACACTTGCCTACGTCCTTAATAATCCATTCTGGTTTTGCCTAAGCTGGCTTGGGTTTGTCTCTGTCACTTTGCCCCCAAGGACTCTCCTAAGTAAGTTGCATGGTGGCAAGGACCCGGTCCTGTTCTCCAGCACATGCCCAGGACACGGCACATAAAATGTGCTCAGTGTGTGTGTGTGTTGAATGAATGAAAAGCGGAGGTTCAGAGAACTTAACCGATTAGGACTTAAGTCACACAGGAAGGGGCAGCTGGGATGTGAACTAGGTCTTGCAGCCTCAGAGCATGTGCTCTTTCTGCCAGCCCCTGCCTTTTACCAATGGTTACTATTCTTCTGGTAAAATCCCAGGCGGTCAGAGCTGGAGTGCATCTGCAAGGTTAATAAGTCTGACTGTTTCGCAGATAGGAAATCGGGGCCCAGAGAGGGGAAGTGGCAGGTATCTCTTGAATCACATGCAGCTTTATAACCCCCGCGGAGGCTGATCGCTGAAGTCCTCCTACCTGCGCCGGATAGCAGCCACTGCAAAGCCCCAGAGCCCCTCTCTCCCAAGCCCCTCTCTTTGGGACCCCCAGGCCTCCCCACACGCATAGGCAAGGCCCCATAGAGGTTTCCGGGCCCATGGTCATTACTTGTGCTACTCTACCTGTTAAATATTGTGAACATCAGTGCTCTACTCCCCCCCCCCACCAATGCGATCTGAGTTCTGGTCACTGCCTCTCCTTTTAAGAGAGCTGTCCCTTCTGCCTCCCAAACTGGCTGAAATCCCATCATTCAAAGACAGTTCATGTATCCATTCATCCTTTCATTTCACAAATATTTACCAATGCCCTTCTGGCTGCGTGCCAGGCTTTCAGTCCCCAGGAGCTCCCACTCCCCACAACCTAAAATGCAAATACCTGTGGGGAGGGAGAAATCTGAAGTCCTTATGGTCCTCCCCATGGCCCAGGGATGATTTGTCAGCAGGCTGGGATTACCCACAAGGCTGGCTAAGCCATCCGAAAAAAGGCCAGTAGCATCAAGGGGACCAAAACCAAGAAAGCAAGAGTGACAGAGAAAACACGAAAGTAAGCAGTTGTATTTGCAGCCTACAAGTTTTGTGGCCTATCAGGTGAAAGAGTTTATATGAACTGAAGAGAACCCAGAGTATAAGTTTTGTAGCATATCGAAACACCAACTTTTAAAAATATTTGTTTATTTGAGAGCATGAGCGCGCACATGTGCACCTGTGGGGGAAGGGGCAGAGGAAGGGGAGAAGAGGACTCCCCAGCTGGATCCCAGGACCCTGAGATCATGACCTGAGCCAAAGGCAGGTACTTAAGTGAGTGACCCAGGCATCCCCAAAACAGCAACTTTTATTTTTATTTTATACATTGGTGATGGTATTTTGATTTACTCATCTTGGAGGCAGGCGGCATCGTGAGCATCAGGGCTTGGGGCCATCTAGGAATCTGAATCTGATCAAGCAGGCAGGCAGCTGGGAACAAATGCCATGACCTCAGATACAGGATGGGTGCTTGGGCTGGGTGGGAGTTCTAAGAGTCGAAATGAGGAATCTAAGATGCCAGATCCCATCGCAGCTACTTTGTTGTGTGGAATCTCATCACCCCTCAAACCAGACTAAGCCATTCTAGATTGTGTTATTCCATTTTACAGATGGAGAAAGCTGAGATTCAGTATTACTAAGTAATTTTCGCAAGATGACCCCACTAATAATCATCAGAATTGGGATTTGCACCCGGATCTGTGGAATGAATGATCTTTTGGCTCCAACATCCATGCCCTGTCTATTACAACTGAAAGAAAATGATGAGGAAGTCCCTTCCCTATCCCCAGTAATAATAGCTAACGATTATATAGAACTTGCTATGTACTAGGCACTGTTCCAAGCATATCTATCTTATCTATCTATCTATCTATCTATCTATCTATCTATCTATCTATCTATCTATCAATTATCATCTATCATCTAAAGACTCATCTAAATCTCATTTGGTAGACAAGGAAGCCAAGGCACAGAGTTGGAAGTCACTTGTAGGTCTCAGAAGGGCACAAGGTAGAGCTAGCACTGAATCCAGCCATCTGGCTCCCAGGTCCCTGCTCCGAACCTTCCTGAACTCTCCTCCCTGCCTCCCTCAGCTCGACCAACAAGTGTTTTGCTCTTTTATTCTGACTAGTTTGAGAAGCGTGTGCTGATACCTTAAAGCTGGTTTGTTTGTTTGTTTGTTTGTTTGTTTTACCTTTTTTTCATTTCTGGTGAAGTTATATACTTTTTCACATTTTGATCTACCATCTGTACTCCCCGTATAAACTGTTCATCTCTTTTGCTGCTTTTCAAGTGGAATCTGGGCACTGATTTTAACTTTTTGTGAAAAAGCAAAATTTAATATGTTTTCGATGTACCCATGGTTTATTTTTTTCAGGCTGTTATTTTCCTCTTGTGATTATCCCGTGTTTTATTCAACAAAAATCTCCTATTCTTTAACTTGAAAATCGTTTTAGTCTTTGGTAATGGATGCTTTTCCAATGTGATAAACATGGACTTTTGTAGATTCTTGGGGGTTTTTAATGTTTTTCTCAGAGATGCACAGAATCTCATCTGCAATTTTTTGTGGAAAATAGTGCAAGGTGTAACTCTCCTTTGTATTCATTATGGTTCTCTCCCACTTATTACATAGGAATTCTTTTCCTCACTGTTGGATTACTTGTAGTTTTACTACTTATTGGATTGATTTTTGGATCATTTAATTGCTTCTGCTCACTTCTCCCCATTGTTACCATACGGTTTAGATAATTGTCACTTTGTAATATGTTATGAAATCTGGTAGAGTAAATTTACCATCATACCCTTTAAAAGGGAAGCTGTAGTCTTTTTAACTGTGTGATCTGGTAACTGAACATCACTATTCATTTATCAAGTTCTTATAAAGTATTCCTGGGGAGCCTTAATCGGTGGTGCATTAAAGTTCTCTAGAATTCAAGGAGAAGTGTTGACTTTGCTATTTTGAGCCTCTCCCTAGAGTGGACGGGCTGTCCATTTATTTTCACCTTCCCGTATTTCTCTCAACAGAGTTCCAGAACCTTCTTTGAAGAAATCTTACGACTTAAACTGGTATTCAGGTGTTGAATGTTGATGTTAATCCTGCATTTTCTACCTCTGAAGCACTGGTCCATGAACCAGTTCTTGGCACATGGGAGGGTTTCATGACTTGGAAACTGGGTCCTCGGGTTGGAATGTGGCAGCGGCATAGCTGCGGGCAGGGGAGGAAGGTTCCCTGAGCGATGGGGCTGAGAGTGGGCACACGCTTGGGGCCTAGGGAGTCCTGTAAGCAGGAGGCACCCACAGGGGAGTGGGACCATGCGACTGCCACAAGGGCCTGTGCAGAGGGTGGGGGTGGAGAGCACCGGATGAGATGATTTACACAATCAAGGGGTCCTTCTGAGAGTCTGTGGGCTAGAGGGAGGACATCCTCAGAATCACTCTTATACTCTTACCCCAAATGTCTTGCAGTATCTCAAAGAATGTTTCAGGAGGAGGCAGAAGTCTGTAACTTCTCCTGAGGGCCGGTGATACATTCCAAATCCTGTGCCTGAAACTCTGTTGTTGCTCTCTTGTGTAGCATTCTCTGTAGCCTGATGGCAGAAAGGTCATCACACCCGCTTTGAGAGGAGGAAGCTACGGCTGCAAGAGGTTAAGGGCAAAGCCCAAAGGCACACAACTACTAACTTGTAGACCCTGCAGCTGAACTCAGTGTTGCCTTCAAAACTCATATTCCTTCCATTCAGCATCCTGTGTTTCTCATCATGCAGGGGATCAGCGAGCAGCTGCGTCACTTGGGAAGGAGTGAGACACGAGCGAATCCCATTCGTCCACTCGCTCATCTCACAAGCATTTGTCACGTGTCAACTGTGCAAGCCACTGCTCCCAAGTGAAGTCACCCACTCCCAGGCCTCGCCAGCAACAACTCTTCATCTACGCTTCCCACCCAGACTTCTTGCCCACCCTTCCCACGCACGCCAGTCCCCCTGCCGTGGGGGCATGGGGCAGGTGGTCTCACATTCACACGTCAGGAGGGACTGCCCATGCCTCCTTCATCTCCCACACCCGTTGTGTTCCTTCTCAGTGAACAGACCGCCATCCATCCTCCTTGCTTATTCCGTATTTCCAATAATTCACCAAGCCTCACTGGTTTTCTTCCAAAATATGGCCCAATGCGTGTCTTCCTTTGCCTCAGCAACCACCGACCTGGGCTGAATCCTACCCCGTCGGTGTGAGTCTGCCCTCGGCTACCTTCCCCACAGTCTGACCTGCTCTGGCATCCCTTCTATTTCCGGTGGGCCTTTCTGAGCTGTAGCCGGACACCTTCTGAACCTGAGAAATACAAATCCAACTAGGACTTTTGGGGCACCTGGGTGGCTCAGTCAGTTAAGCTCGGGTCCTGGGATCGAGTCCGGCATCGGGCTCCCTGCTCAGCGAGGAGCCTGCTTTTCCCTCTGCCTGCCGCTCCCCTGCTTGTGAGCTCTCTCTCTGACAAATAAATACATAAAATCTTTTTAAAAAACAACAAGTTGGACTTCTGTGCAACCATGTCAATCCCTTCCAAGGGGAACTGACCCACTATTGCCACCTGCTCAAAGGGCAACCATGTTTGGGTCCCACCAGCCTATTGAACGAGGGGTGGCCATCTGGCTGGCTGGCTCGCTGGCCAGCAATGTGTGAGATGGCATGGGGTAAAAGGCATGTTGGGTCAAGCAGATTGCTTTGAGAGAAGTAAACAAAGAAATATTGAGAGCGTGGAGAAGTCAGCAGGGGAAACAGACCAAAAAGTCATGAAACAGAGCTGGTACTGAGGGAAACCACTCTTTGGCTCTTGGGCAAGGTAGAGTGTGCCTGAGAAGAGGAGGCAGGTCAGCACAGAGAGGAGGGTGGAGTGACTCCTCTCCCCTCTTGCTGCCCCCCACCACCCCGCCCAGGGGCCTTGAAAAGGAAGTCGTGCCTCATAAGTGGGATTCTTGACCATGAAATACATTCAGCTTTAGGGAGTACTCTCCACATCGTCCTTATTTTCTTGTTTTTCTACAGGACAGCAAAGATCACAATGGGATGTTGGGGGTCCCCCAGTCTGGCTCACATCAAACAAACCCTCTTTCAGGCAGGGGGCTTGAGAGAGAGGCGGCGGAAGTCTTGCAGAACTAGAGAAACAGCCTCAGATCTTCCCTCTGGGGAACCCAGACAATAGCAGCAGCCGCCTTCTTGCCACTGAGATCTCACCGCACGTGGCGACGTACGGAAGCTCCATTTCAATATTTAGACTTCAGTACTGTGGAGTCCGTGGTGTTTGTTATGCCGGGGGCCGGTGTTTGGAGAGGCGCATTGTATCCACGGTCACGCCTGGTGCTCACAGGTTGTCCCATTGTCTCCTGAAGCCCGGCCAGGGTGAGATCACAGGACTGTTCCTGCAGGGACTCTTTCTGATAAGGCCCCAGGAGGGTGAGGTTGATCTAATTCCCTGCCAGAAACTGGTTCCCTGACTCTGGGGGTCAGGTGCCAGGGCTGGTCCCCGAGACTGTCGGTGTCTAAAGAAGGGGTTCACCAGCATGGGCTCTGGAGTCAGACCTCTGGGATTTGTAAACTGGCTCCATCCCTTACCAGCGGTATGAACTTGGGTAAGTCAATCTCTCTGTGCCTCAGTCTCCTTATCTGTAAAATGGGGACGGTAAGAGTATCTACTTCATTGAGTTTTATCATGATTAAAGAAATGTATACATTGACCTCTATGAAATTGTCACTGGCTTAAACTGGCTTATCCTAATCTAATTGTAACTATGGCATAATAACTGCTTAATAAATGCTAGCTAAAAATATAAGAAATTATATGAACATTTATGATTATTTCAGCCCTTCTCCAACAGTGAGGAGTGGCCATTTTTGACCAGGCCTCACCCAGACCAGTACGGAGTCTGGGGGTGCCGAGGTCCACTTCTGGGCTGCAAGCACCAGGAGACCGTGGGTTTTCCTTTAGTGCTAGGTCTGGCTCTGTCCTCCTGGGCTGTGTTTCTCCCCCTCTGAGAAGCTTCTTCCTCTGACAAAAGTCATGACATTGGAGAAACTCATAAAACCCCTTCTAGCTCTGATTACCTGATTCTGACCATTCTCAGAGCATGGCTGCCTCCCTCGCCCTGAGCTCTTTGTTCCTGACCCTAGTTTGCCACTTGCAGATTAACAGTCTCCCATTTGCCCCTGGGTTACCACTCTGTCTCCTTAGCTAGGTAGCCCCTGTAGCCTGTGACAACATGTCAAGGTCATGGTTCCTCTGTTGTCCAAAGAACCACGTAGGCCACCTCCAGCTACTGTAAGAAATACAGGCTCTTTCACTTCCCTTCCCAGAAGAGAACGGAGACTATCCCTTCCTTACCAGTCTTTATATCAGGCGTTGTTCTAGGTGCTCATAGGTATTCAGCCACTGAAACCCTCACGGCAGCTCCGTAAAGTAGGTACTGTGGTCTCCGTCTTACTGCTGGGGAAACCGAGGGACAAAACATCTCAGCCAAAGTCACATTGCCCGCAGGGGGCAGAACTGGGACGCAGACCAGCGTGCATGTTCTCGGCCACAGACTCTGCCCTCGTGGTAGTCCCTAGAAATTTTTTACTGGTTCCACACACCCCTCTCGCTGTCACTTGCCACCTGATCCAACAGTCTGGCTCATTTCCAGCCAGTCACACCCTCAAACTCTTGAGAGGTGCAGTACATGGCGTGCTCATACACTTGACCATTCTCAAGTGTTAGCACAGGATGTCACGGTCACACCCTCCTCTGACTTCATCTTTAGACCATAATTTCCTGAGAGACAGCTGCCCTTGATCTCCACTCAGAAGTCATTTCATGATTTTAGCATCGTTTGCTATCTGACGAGCTGGCAATCGTCACAAACACCAAGTCCTGTCTCCCCCCACCTTTAAAAAAAAAATCAGGGGTGCCTGGGGGGCTCACTTGGTTGGGCGACTGCCTTCGGCTCAGGTCATGGTCCCGGAGACCCGGGATCGAGCCCCACATCGGGCTCCCTGCTCGGCGGGAAGCCTGCTTCTCCCTCTCTCAGTCCCCCTGCTTGTGTTCCCTCTCTGGCTGTGTTTCTCTCTGTCAAATAAATAAAAATCTTAAAAAAAAAAAAAAAAGCAGTCTTTCCTTCTAGCATCTTAACTGTGAGCAGCAACCACCCAGTTCATTTGCCTTTAACTGCAGGTGTTGCTAAACTTTCTCCAACTACGAATCAAGAATCCCCCTTCCTCCAATCTCCAGGAGCACGCTCCTCACTTGCCCGTAGGCCCCACCAGTAGCCTGCTCAAGGTCCTTGCCCCTCCATCCAGCTCATGACTGAATTCCAAAAACACTCACAGATTCTGAATTTTTGTTTGATGGCCCCAGCCTACTTCCAGGCACCAACACCATTGTTCGTTATCTACCGCTTTGTAAAATCTAAAACTGATCTAAAACTGATCTGCTTAAACAGAAGCCACTTATTGTCTCCTGTGGTGTCTGAAGGTCAGGAGTCTGCAGTTGCCTAATTGGGTGGTTCTGGCACAGGTCTTCCATGAGCCTGCGGTCTATTTGTTATCTAGGGCTGCAGCCATGAAGATTCGTGGTCACGAAGGTGGGGGATTCACTCCTAATATGGCATCTTTCCTACAGCTGTTGGCTAAAGGCTCAATTCCTCCCTGGCGCTTGTCAGTAGATCACAGTTCCTCGGCACATGGGCCTTCCCATAGGGCTGCTTGGTATGGAGTCTGTCTTCGCCCAAGACAAGTGATTCTGAAGAGAGCAACCGAGATGGAAGCCACAGTGGCTTTTTACTGTCTAGTCTCTGAATTCACACACTGCCATGTCCTCATTACTCTATCGGTCATAAAGACCAATCCAGATACACAGAGACGAGCAAGGACACAGACACCAGTTAAGTGAGGGCAAGTGGGGCCTTCTCGGAGACTGGCTCCCAGTGGTTTTATAATGCCGAAATGCTGAATGTATTCCCCTAAGACCTCGAATAGGACACGGATGTGTATGTCCGCTGGGTCTATTCAACACTGTAGTGGAGTTTCTAGCCAATACAATAAGGCAAGAAAAAGAAATAAAATGCATTCAGATTGGAAAGGAAGAAATAAAATTGTTACGTTGCCAATGACACAATCATTTGGGTAGAAAATTATAAGGAATCTACAAAAAAGCCACCTAGAATAAGTAAGTGAATTTAGGAAATTCACAGAATATAAGGTTAATGTTTTCAAAAATCAATTATATTTTTATATATTAGCAATGAGTGACTGGGAATTAAAATTTAAAAAAAAACACAAAAATACGGTGTAATGGAAAGAGAAGCACACATTTGCAGTTGAGTAATTTTGTCAGCCTGCTTCCTGTCAGTAGAATGTGAGGAATCCAAATGGCCTCTTTTCATTTGGTAGTATCTCTGTCCCTTTCAGCCTAAACAGGCAGTATTTCTGCTGATATAATTCTTTTAAAACTTTGTGTGTCATCAAAAATAAGAAATCCTTATGGATAAATTTGACAAAGATGTGCAAGACTTATCTAGTTTTCAGATAGCATTGCTGAGAGAAATTCAAGGTGACTTAAATAAGTGGAGATTATTTTCGTGGCTCAGAAGGCTCAATATTATTAAACTGTCAGTTCTCCCAAAGTTGAGTTGCTCTATAGACACAGTGCTATTCCAGCCAAACCATAGCTGGCTTTTTTTTTTTTTGTAGGAAATGGCAAGCCCACTCTAAAGAAGACCAATAACAGCCCAATTTTGTAAAAGAAGAAAAAAGATGTTGAAATTACAACAATCAATTTCCAAATCTATAAAGTTACAGTAATCAACACAGTTTGGTATTTGTGTCAAGAATAAAGAGTCCAGGAATAGACCCACATATATAGGTCAATTGATTTTTTTTTAACAGTCTTCTTGAGGTATAATTCATTCGTCATATAATCCACCAACTAAAGTGGTTTTTAGTATAGTCACAGTTGTGCAAGCATCACCACAATCTAATTATAGAATATGTTCATTCCCCTCCCCCAGAGAAATCCCACACCTATTAACTGTCACTCCCATCCCCCTCCACCACCACTCAATGGCCAGCCCTAAGCAACCACTAATCTATCTTCTGTTCCTATAGATTTGCTTATTTCGGGCACTCGATCTAAATGGAATCATACAACATGTGGTCTTTTGTGACTGAATTCTTTCACTTAGCATAACGTTGTCAAGGTCCATCCATGTTGGGGCATGTATCAATACTCCCTTTTACTGCCAAATCAGGCTCTATTGCAAGGATACACCACATTTCATTTACCTTTCGATCACTAATGGGCATTTGGGTTGTTGACACTTTGGGGAACAATGGTGCTTTGGACATTCACATACAAATCTGTGTGGGGATGTGTCTTCATTTCTCTCAGGCATATCCCTGGGAAGGGAGTTCCCGGGTCATACAGTAGCTCTGTGTCTAACCTCCTGAGGAACTGCGGATGGTTTTCCAGGGCAGCTGCGTCACTGTGCCTCCCCACCAGCAAACAAGGGAGTTCTGCTTTCTCACCAACACTTGTTATTCTCCATCTTTTTTACTGCAGCCATCCTAGTCGCTGTGTGTGTTTGTCATAAATATATTTTCTCTCACCCCACAAACAAAGGAAACTATGTGGAGAGATCTATATGTGTATGCATGTGTGTATATGTGTATATGTATATATATTACACACATACACAATGGAATATGATTCAGCTTTAAAAAAAAAAAAAAAAAAGGAGATCCTGGGGCACCTGGGCGGTTCAGTAGGTTAAGCAGCTGCCTTTGGCTAGAGTCCTGATCTTAGGGTCCTGGGATCAGGTCCCACATTGGGCTCCTTGCTCAGCAGGGATCCTGCTTCTCCCTCTGCCTGCTGCTCCCCCTGCTTGTGCTCTCTTGCTCTCCCTTTCTGAAAAATAAATAAATAAAATCTTTAAAAAAAAAAACAAACAAACAGAGATTCTGTTATTTGTGACAATGTGGATGAAATTGGAGGACATTATGCTAAATGAAATAAGCCAGGCACGATAAGAAAATACTGTACAATCTCATTTGTATGTGAAATTTAAACAAAGTCAAACACAGAAGCAGAAGGTAAAAGGGTAGAAGGGTGGTTATCACAGGCAGGGAGGTGGGGAAATGAGGAGATGTTGGTCAAGGGACACAAAGTAGCAGGTAGATGGAATGACTAAGTCTAGAGATCTAATGTACACCGTGGTGACTATAACTAATCATTATGTATTGAATACTGGAATACTGTATCGCTAAGAGTAGATTTCAGGTCTCTCACAACATTTTACAAAGGTAACTATCCATCTATCTATTTATTTATTTTAGAGATTTTATTTACTTACTTGACAGAGAGAGACACAGCAAGAGAGGGAACACAAGTAGGGGGAGTGGGAGAGGGAGAAGCAGGCTTCCTGCCAAGCAGGGAGCCCAATGTGGGACTCGATCCTGGATCTCCGGGATCATGACCTGAGCCAAAGGCAGTCACCTAACCAACTGAGCCACCCAGGCGCCCCGTTAACATGGCTATTTTTGTCAACCTCTGATTGCTAGCTGAAACTCACAGAATACATTAAAGTACAATCTGAGTGAAACCAATATAACTACACTAAGAGAAATCAAAATGAAAGGGAAAATTTAATCATGATACACTTTTTTTTTAAAACAAATCAACCCATTTATTTTTCCTCCTTCCCATCTGGTACTTGTCTGCATGCATAAAACATTTCTTCAGAGTTGTAAAACTCCAGTTTCAGATTTGGCTTTTGAAAAATAATTGTAATACTATAAACTATTTTCCATATTGCCACTTCGCCTTCACAATGACTTTTAAATTACCGTGTTGTTTACTTTGTGGGTCTACCGCTCCTTAAAATAGCCCATATTGCTGGACATCTATAGATTTTTAAAAAATATTCTACTGGAAAAAACATAGTTAATATCTTCATGTATAAAACATTTTCTTTCTTTCTTTCTTTCTTTCTTTCTTTCTTTCTTTCTTTTGTTTGGATTACTCTTTGGGATAAATTCCTAGAAGAAGGATTATTGGATCAAAACATGTGAACATTTCCATAGCTCTCAAAATATACTGCTAAATGGATTTCCATTCATTCATTCACCAAATATTTATTGAGCACTTTCTTCCTGCCAGACATTGACTAAGTATTAGAATTACAATGGTAACGAAGAATATACAGTCTGCATTCGTAAGTCCTACTTTCTAGTTGGGGAGACAGACTCAAATCAGGTCATTACACAGATGGATAAAATTATAGCCACGCTAAGCATTACTAAGGAGACAGGAATGGGTCTGCAAAAGTATTTCATGGTGGAACCCTACATTGGCTGGTGGTTAACGGAAGGATTTCCTAAGGAAAAAGTGATTGAGTTAGGGATTTAGGGATGACTAGGAGCTAATTAAGCCAAAGGGGAGGAAAGAATAGTATTCTGGACAGAGGGAACAGAACGTACGAATGGGTTTTGGCAGAGTTAAGAAGACCACAATAGCTAGAGCTCACAAATCTTGGGGTGCCAGGGGCAAGACCCAGGCAGGGTCTGTGGGTCATGAGAAGAGTGTTGGTCTTTACTCTGAGAGCAGTGGGACCCTCCTGAACTGATGGGAGGGAGGTGGGGCGCCAATGGGCAGCTGCTGCAGGGATCAAGACAGAAGGTGGTAGTTGCTCAGATGAAGAGACGAGGAACAGAAATGGAGAGAAGTGGGCACACGCAGGAAATACCGAGGAGGTAGAACTGACAAGACTTCGTTGTAGATCTGATTTAAGATGTGTGGGGGAAAAGGAAGGAGAAGGAAATAAGAAGAACAATGGCTAGATTTCTGGCGTGAGGAACAGGATGAAAGCGGTGCTGATCACAGATAACAGAACAATGGATGTGGCCAGAACTGGGGGCCGGGGGGAGTTGTACATAGGGAGTTTAAGGTGTCTTTAAGATAGATAAGGGGAGCTGTCAATTGGTGGTTGGACCATGGGTCTGAAAGGCAGACCAGAATTTGGGTCAGAGCCATGAGCTTATGAATCGGCCACAAACATATAGGGACTAAAGCCACAGGTGTGGATGAGCTCCTCAAAGGAGCAAGATTGAGGGGGAATGGGGTCTAGATCGAGTGAGTGAGGAACTCCCACATTCATGGCCAGGTGGAGAAACACAACTGGCCAAGAAGACTGAGAGAGATATGGGAGGAAAACCAGGAGGACATGATGTCATAGAAGCCAAGGGAGAAGTATTACAGGAAGGAGAAACGGGTCAGTAGTGTCAAGTCGGGCAGTCCCAGAAAATGGATTCCAATCGATGGTGGACCGTGGCAGGACCTTTAAGGATGGTGACAAGCGGAAGGGAGAAAGGGCTAGGATGTAAGCATAGGGTGAGGTATATCCATACACCCCCTTCCAGAAGGGTTGCTGAGA
The DNA here is from genome assembly GCA_004023965.1 of Spilogale gracilis. Lineage (NCBI taxonomy): Eukaryota > Metazoa > Chordata > Mammalia > Carnivora > Mephitidae > Spilogale > Spilogale gracilis. The sequence goes on along the minus strand of PITA01009280.1, from coordinate 33,582 downwards.
CAGGGATGTAGGGGGACAGCTGGAGGAAGCAGAGTGAGGGCTTGAGGGAGGATTTTTGGTCTTATCTTTCCTTTCAGAAAGGAAGACTTGTGTGCATTTTGAATGCTGATGGGAAAACTCAGGTTGAGAGCAGGCGGGTAAATGTCAAGAGAGAAGCGACCATTGATAACCTGGTGCCTGAGAAGGTGGGAGGGGTTAAGATCTGAAACACTAGTGGAGGCACTGGCTTTGGGCAGGAGAAGGAACACCTCCCTTCCTCTAACAAGGCTATTCCCATTTATACAACGTCCAAGGAGGACTTAGAAAAGCCCAGCATTTGATTTAATACTCTGCGGCTATGGTCTTGAAATTATGGATAATTCTTGAACAGGAGAACCCACATTTTCAGTTTATACCAAGCTTCCAGATCAAATAACTGGCCCACTTCCAACAATGTCAGAGCTATTACTTTTTCCCAGACCTCCCTGGAATGGAATATAATCATCTAAACCTTTTTGTTATGGCTGTTAATTTAATAGGTGGAAATGTGCGCCTCAGTTGTTTTAATTTGCATTTCTTTGACTACTGGCTAGGTTGACTGTTTCCTCATGCCTGTTTACTAACCAAATTCCTTTTTGTATGAACCGGCCTGTGTCCTTTGTCCATTTATGGTGTTTTCAAATGCCATGAAACAATTTCCTAGGTGGGAACAAAGCAGAAATTTATTGAAATGTATGTAGAGACAGTTTGAAACAGAAACAGTATGGGGATCCAAGAACAAAGGCCCAGGCCAGGGGTGCCTTGGGAAGCAAAGAGCCTCCCTTTTGATGCAATCCCACTGGTAGGTGTGCACGGCAGTCTTTTATAACCAAGCATCCCCACAACCAGGCATTCCTCCAGTCCCCTGTCTGAATGTGGGAATTCACCACACTGTGCTTTGCCTGAGCTGTTCCTCCTGCCTGGAGTGCCCCTTTCCCCTTGATGTCCCCAACACTAGGCTCACTGCGCTCTATTCATCTTGCTAGTCGAACATACCTGTATCACATTTTACTGTAATTATTTGTCTTCTCTCTGTTTCCCCTTCTGGGCCATGAGCTACAGGTGATCTCTCCTCCCCACAATGCCTCTCATGGCTGCTGCATACACTAGGCGCTCAACTTCCATGGGCAAGTGAATGAAATGAACTGATGAGTGGTTTCTATATGAAGCTCTCCGGGACGATCGCTTCCCCTCCCCAATTCTTTTGCCCTTGACCACATCTGAGCAGCATGTCCCACCCAGGACACTGACTTTAAGGACTGAACAGCAACGTCCCCAGCTAGCAAAGGAATGAGGACACTGTCATCAGATATTTGAAAGATGGCTGGTTTCTCACCACGGTAGAGGGGCAGGTGGGTGGGACATTGCAACTCACATACGCTCAAATCCAGCTCTGTCACTAGCTGTGTAATCAGGGCAAGTGGCTTAACTCCCCAGTCTCTGCATCCATGGAAAGGGACTGGCTTATTTCACAGGGTGCTGGGAGAATGAAATGAGAGGAACTGTGAAAGAGCACATAGCCCAGCACCTGGGGTGGAGTGGGTGCTCATTAATCCAGAGCTGATTTAGAAAACTGCTCTTTAGATAACTCTACAGCCGAATCGGTGGGTGGGAGATACAAGCAAAAAAGATTCCAGCTACACTTTCCAACAGTCAGGGCTGGCCAAAGATGGAAAGCGCTTGTTGGAAGAGAAGCTCCCTGTCGGTAGAGATATGAACATAAAGACGGATGCTGTAAGGCAGATTCAGGCACTGTGTTGCAGGCTGGACTAAGACATCGTTAGGTGCCGTCCAACCTTGAGAAGAAGCTTGGATTCTGCGACTTAGAGTGGAACGTGCACCACAGTAGACATTGATGGGCCGCTCTCAAGCACCTGTTTCCCCTCTTCTCCTTTCTTCAAAGGCCGGGAGCCTCCTTAACAAGTCAATCAGTTCATTTTATTCTCCAGTCAAAAGAGGTGTTTGCTTAAGGCTCTGGAGAAGCTCTGTGCTCGCTCACCTAGGAGCTACCAAGTAAAGAGAAAGAGAGAGAACATGAAAAAGAGAGGGAGAAAGAGTGAGAGAGGAAGAGTGACCATTAGTCTTAGCATAGGGTTGTCAGATGAAATACAGGACACCCTGTGAAATTCAGAGTTCAGAAATTCAGAGTTTTTTAGTTAAATATGTCCTAAATATTGGATGAGACATACTCATAGTAAAGGAAAGTATTCATTGTTAATCTGAAACTGAACTCGACATCCTGTCATTTTTTTCCTAGTAATTCTGACAACCCAATGATTCCGTGGAGGACAGCAAAGAGAACCCAGAAAGAAACTGGATTCCTGGTGACATCATAGAGCCACTGGATCAAGCCTTGTCTGAAGAACTTCTGAAATTCTCAGATACACAAACCAACAAATTGTCTTTATTGTTCAAGAAGATTTGAGACTAGTTTCAGTCCTCAGGAACTTCCTTATCCTAATGGGTTTATCAAAAGTTCAAAGTTTTTTGTTTTTTAAAGATTTTATTTATTTGACAGAGAGAAACACAGCCAGAGAGGGAATACAAGCAGGGGGAGTGAGAGAGGGAGAAGCAGGCCTCCCACTGAGCAGGGAGTCTGATGTGGGGCTCGATCCCGGGTCTCCGGGATCATGACCTGAGCTGAAGGCAGTCGCTTAACTAACTGAGCCAGCCAGGTGCCCCCATAGTTCAAAGTTTTGATCTTACAGGGATGCGGAGCTTGTTGGGAGGAGGCCTGCTTGACTCTCAGGCTGGTTCCCCCCGTCAGGAGCTTCTGCAGGACTCTATTGCTTCTTGTGATATTAACTTCATGTGTCACCTCGACAGGGCCACGGGGTGCCCAGGTATTTGGTTAAACATTACTCTGGGTGTGTCTGTGTGGGTGTTTCCAGACAAGATGAACATTTGAATCAATAGACTAAATAAAGCAGATTACGCTCCCCAGCGTGAGTGGACCTCATCCAATCCACTGAAGGCCTGAAGGGAACAAAAGGGCAGGGCAAATGAGACTCTGCTGTCCGTGCTTGCCACTGAGGGGGCGACTGGTCTCCTCCTGCCTTCGGATTTGGACACAGACTGGAGCTCCTATCAGTGGCTCTTCTGGTTCTGGGGCTTTGGACTCCTACTGCAACCATCCCACAGGCTCTCCTGGGTGTCCAGCTTGCAGCTGCCACATCATGGGGCGTCTTAGCTTCCATGACCATGTGAGTCAATGCCTTATTATATGTATAATATTGTGTGTGCACACAGGCATATGCACACACATATATATCTCCTGTTAATTCATATAGAAAGCTAAGCACACACACGTTTCCTGTGAATTCTGTTCCTTTGGAGAACCCAGACTAACTAACACACTCCTCTACTCAGACAAGCATCCCTGCAGACACTCACTAGGCTAACTCTGTCTTTATTTTTAGAATAAGACCTTTACGAGAAGCACAGTTTTGTCTTCGGCTTCCTTTCCCCCCTCCCGAGGTGGTCTGAGCTGAGGCCAGCTCCCTCCGAGAAGTCCTTACCACCTGGTGGGTGCTGTAGCCTCAGCCCTGAACACAGACCGGCCAGTGTCTGCTTGGCTCCGGGCAGTGAGGAGCTGCCTCGGGACCCAGAGAAAACTGACCAGCTTGTTTTGTTTGGGGACCAGAAGAAACGGGCTTCTTTTAGTTCTCAATGGCCAGGCTTGGAAATCTAACTTGCCGGAAGAGAGGAAGGGGGCAGAAAAGCAGTCCTTTGGGGGAGGCTCTGGCCAGGACATGCAAAAGGCAGGATTTTGCTGGAAACTGTGCTCCCTGGCCAAGACCAGGTGGAAAGATCAATCTGGGCTTTATGAATTAGTCCCTTCATTCTTCTGGGTCTCCTTTTTCTCATCTGCAAAACAGTTGGGCCATCAGGCCACATCACGTATATGTCAGGGCACAGGGCCCAAGAAAATGATATGGGGTCCCAGTTGGGACTTTGGCCTTGGGCCTGAGGCAAGGGCTGGGTCAAGGGCAGGGGGAACGAGCCAGGCATGAGGCAGGCGGTAGTACAAGAATAATGGCCATGACTTTGAAATTAGTGTGACCCACGATAACGGGCTGGCACAACTAGGCTGCTTTCAACAGCCCCATGACCCACCTCCCTCCAAGTCTGACCTTACTTGGCCCAGCTCCCAACGCTCCTCAACTCCATTTACACCCCCACAGATCTCGCGTTTAGCATCGAGGCACGTTGCTTGTAACATCCTGCGTCCTCCAAGGATGCTGACTTAGATCCGCTCTTTGGCCCTTCCTGCTTTGGTCCTCCTCAGGCAAGCTACCCTCACCCTGATGTATTAGCTAGGTATTGCTGCTGTGAAAAACAGACCCAAACATATCATGGGTGAACAGAAGTTTTTCTCTGTTTCAGGGCCCTTCCAGCCTGGGTCCCAGGGTGATGAACGTGGAGACATCCTTAGCACGCAGGCCGTGCCATCTTTAAAATGGCTTCCAAAGTCATGCCAGGGGGTCACTGTCAGTTGACCAACAGGAAGAGTGTGGCAGGCCTCGAAAGAGCACTCTGTCACTCTTCATTGATCGGAACCATGTTGCCTGGCCTCGCCCAACTCCACGGACAGAGTCTAGCTGGGAGCCCAGGAAGAGGAGGCAGAGGGCTCGGTGAACAGCTAGCCAGTCTCTGCCGAGCCCAACTTGAGCCCACTGGCGTCTCGGGCAGCTTGGGCTCATGGCCCACCTTGGCTCAGATGCCGGGCCTAGCCTAGGCTTCCTGAAACTCCTCTGACTGGAAATGGGAGTGTTTTGGGAGTTGGGGAAGTGTCATTTCTATCTCAGATGGATTAAGTGGAAGGGTGTGGAGCAGTGAGGTAGGCAGGATGGGGCACCATGGCCTTTAAGACGGTCACAAGTTGTTACCATGACCACATGCTCCCCGGGCCTATGGACGCTCTCTTTCTCTGCACAGCGAGGACAGTCGTGGGGGCAAGCTGGCTGGTGAGCCCCCCAGAAGGAAGCGTTTCTCAGTCCCATGGCTCAGACATCTCCTGGGAAGCCTCTCTCTGTGTGTGTGTGCGTGTGTGTGTGTGTGTGTGTGATCACCACACAAAATAATCACAACAAAGAGGTATTATTATCCTCGTGTGACAGGTGAGAAAACTGAGGCTCAGAGAAACTGATTTTTCTAGGTACAAAATGTAAGCCGGGGTTTTAAAACAGGTCATTGGGCTCCATACCCCAAGCTTCATTCCCTATGTCATACTCTCTCCCTCCTTCTGTCTCTCACATGTCCTTCCATCTAACCTAACGCCCATGAAGCCTACTGCTCCTCTCTCAGAATGTCCGTTGTCCCTCATGTGTGTCCCTTTGGAGGTCCACCTTGTGATAGGATCCTTTTGTGTATTTTGTTCCCTTGTAAGCTTCTTGAGGGCAGAGACAATGCCAAATTCCCCTCTGAACCCCTCCCTCTTGAAAGCAACCCACATATTCTTATCCATCCAGTGAATGAATACTTTAGTCAGAGAATTCTTGAGTTCAGTTAAACGGAAAATCTAAGCCAACCATGAAAGAAAGATCAAAGGGCAATTTATAGTAAACGACACACACTCGCTCCTGTATTTTCTCCTCACACCCTGTTCCCTTCTCTCATCTGCTGGTTTTCCCGGGCTGCCTTCCATCAGGCGTGGCTCATTCACTCTGGCTACAGAATTTCCTAACATTCTGTTTATTATTACTAGTAGTCGCAGTAGTACTATTACCATGAATAACTGCAATTTATAGAGCCTATGAATGGTCCGTGAATAGAGGGCCTGTGTAACCCTGAGGCCCAAGCACAGGTCCCGCTTTCTATATGGTCTTTTTAAAATTTTTTAAAGATTTATTTATTTATTTGAGGGAGAGAGAGAGAGACAGAGAGAGGGCAGGAGGAGGGGCAGGGGGAGAGGCAGACAAGTAGACTCCCTGCTCAGCGGGAACCCCACGCAGGGCCCGATCCCAGGACCCTGAGCGGAAATCAAGAGTCAGACACTTAACAGACTGAGCCTCCTAGGTGCCCCTCTCTGCATACATTCAATATGCATTTTGTGGATAAATTAATAAACTTGTTTAGTGCGAGGTGTTGGGTCAAAGTCTCATAACTTATTACCTTTAATTTTCAAAGCCACCTAGCAAGGAAATTACTGCAAGCATTATTCTATAGATAAGGAAACTGAGGCACAGGAAGGCTAAGTAATTTGCCCAGGGTCACACAGGTACAATGCCCCTGAGCCCAGGTGCTAGCCAGGGCCCAACGGATCAGAGGGTCCACCTTCGTGTTATTTGATCCCACTGCCTCCTGGTGCCCTTTGACTATTGCATCCCATTGTTTATCTTTCCTTTACCTACTCACTCTGGAAGTATTTCTGGACCTCAAGTCATAGTGGGGGATGCCGCAGAGGCACAGACAGGGCTCCGGGTACAGCCATCAAGACAGAAGGCAAACCAGCGAATGCCCAGTTAGATGCCCACTGTAAAGTACGGTAAGCGCCATGAGGGGAAAGAGCAGAACGCTAGGAGGAACTTTCTTGGCTCTGATGGTGGAAGAAGGCTCCCTGAAGCTTTGACTTGATGGATGAGGCACAGCAAAGAGCTAGCTTCTTGGTGAAGAGAGGGTGTTCTGGGCAGTGGGAACAGTGGCGTGCACGGAGAGAAACAGAGAGAAGGCCAGTGTGCCAAGTCGTGGCATGGAGGCTCATGGGTGCAGATGGGCTGTGAGCAACGGATGGAGGCAGGGCCACTGGGTGAGGAACTGAGTGCCTCGGTGGACCCCGGAAGAGTTTTAAGCAAGAGAACCACTGCACAGTGAGTGGCCGGGCTGGAGACCAGAGTGGAAAGGGGAAGGTGACCATCGCAATAGCTCAACGAAGAGAACAAGGTGGTTTGAACCAGGAAGAGAAAGTGAAGGCACAGAGCGGGGCTCCCTGATAGAACATTTCGAGAGGAGTCGGATTTCCATGTGTGGCTGGGGCTTGGCATGAACAGGAGGGGGCCTGGACTTGGCTTTCCAAGACTTCTGGCAAAGAGCCTCAAGTTTAGTGCATCAAGTCAAAGCAGTTGAGTGTGCCTCTGGAGCATGGCTGACAGAAGGGTGCTCAAGCGAAGGCTGGTTCTGCCAGTGTGGCCACTGCAGGTAAGAGCATGGCCCCGGGCTAGGGACGGCCACTGTGTCCCATCAGAGGGAAAGACAGGCCAGCGGTCTGCCCCTCAGCATGAGCCAGACCACACACACACACACCCCAGCCCTCGGTGGATGAGGAGTGGGGTCCAGACACCCAGGTGGAGGGCTCATGTGTCAGGAGACAGGCAGTGAGTGAGGGGACAGGAAGGCCAGCCTGGGGCTCGCTGGCTGCACAGGGTTAAGATGGTGCTCAGTGGAACCTACAGAATTAGAAAGCTTTTCATGATTCACTTTCCAACTTGAGGAACGTGTAGGATTATTTCTTTCTCTAACTTCTTTCCCATAAATTCCCTAGCAGATCCCCCAAATGCCAGTTATACTTGGGGGACGACTTGTGAGAGATGCCTTCATTTAATTTTGAGGTTTGGCCAAATCCACTGGATTTGCCCAGCTGTTGGGAGAGATCAACTTTCTGTGGCCTGGTCGTCTTTGGCTTCTAGTTTAGTGAAAACAGTGGGTGTTCTTCGATCCGTGTCTGCCCTCGACCTCCCTCTCTACTCCTTAGCCCCACACTGCTCCCTGACTCTGGCTGCACACACACCCCCACCTCTGGGTGCAACATGCTCTCCCCACCAGGCTCTGCCCCCCGCCCCCCAGAGCCAGAGAAGGGGCCTGGACGCCTCCCATGCACTGAGTCCACGGTTGAGAAGGCAGGCCCCACTAGCCCCCGCCCGCCCCCCAGAGGAAGCCAGGCCCTCTAAGCAAACCTGTGACGGGGCCACATATTTCCCTGTCTTTTTAAAAATAAGCACTCCCTTTGGCCCTCACCCTGGCGAGGTGAGTCCCTTCCAAAAATCTGTGTCAGAGCATCCTTTGTAACACTCAGGGAAGAGAGCCGGCGGGGGGAAAAAAAGGCATCTATTTATCTGGATGTTTGACATCCAGAGAAGGACTATTACTGTTTCTCCAGTCAAATACGAGGGCTCCACTGAAAAATATTTTCAGTCCGCCAGACTGAAGTCCAGTGTCTGTGAACTGTCGCCAACACTCTCGGGCCGGGGTGTCGGGGCCCCGTCTGTCCCTCCTAGGCCGCCACATTCCTGCCGGATGCTCCAAGTGCGACCTAGGTGGTCCTGGTCCTGGAGGCGGCTGCGGGGACATTGTCCCATCCTACTAGTCTAGGGTTAGGGAATTCTCTCCCTGCCATGGCAGACCCAGCATCCTGGGCACTGCACGGGTAGGGGGGTGCAGTCCAAGGAACCGCTGTGACCCGGAGGTCACAGAAACGATGCGGCTGAAATCTCACCACCAGCCGGTCCCCAGCAGGTATGGAGGTCTGCCTGGGACAGGGCACGCAGAGCCCATCGCGTCCCCCCTCTGCCTCTCTATGTTAAAAACATTATTTTGGAGTAGGGGCTTTTTTTAAATACTCCAAATGTGACACATAGTCATTAAAACAAATTTGGAAAATATGGCAAGCCAAAGTAAAAAGTGAAAATTGTCCAATTTCCCCTCTCCTGGACAGAATAGCTGTGCCCCTGACATCTTCTATCATTTAGGCATGAGTTTTATGCATGACGTGTATCTTTTTAAAAACACTAAAATGACTTGCTGTTTCATAAATAATTTGCTTTCTTCACCTAGTAGTATGCTGTGACCATCTCTCCATTTTCTTAAAGGCTTCTCTAACATATTAATAGCTACATGGCATTTTATTCGACGGAAGCCTTGCAAGATTTTAGGCAATCCTCAATTAATGGCTATTAAGTCGTTTCCATCCTTTTGTGACAATAACACCATGATGAACATCCGTGAGGCTAAGTCTCTGGTTGATTATTTTTTACCTATGATTATAACTCTGCTTATTTGCTCAGACTAAGGATCAGAGCTGCCCTATTTTTAGTGTGCATCCTCCCTTACCCGGAAATAGACCTACATAACTGTACTTGTCAGGAGTGGAATTCATACCCAGGGTTGTCTGGTTCCAAATCTAGATCTTCAAATGGCCATTCCCCTTGTTCTATTAGGCTGATGCTTCAGAATGATGGGGAACACGGTAGGACCAGTGACTTCCATGAGCACAATCCACTGATGCTCTTGATTAGCTAGGAAATGAGTTCCCTGGTCAGAAGCAATGCTGTGTGAAATGCCATGACAGTAAATAAGATCTCCTGTAAGCCCATGGATGGTGCTGTGGGCAGAAGCATTGTGGACACAGAAGACAAATCCATATCCAGAACTTACCTATTCCAGTTAAAAAAAAATAATCAGCACTTCCAAAATGTAAGCAGACCAATGTAATTCACCTGCCAGCAGGTGTTTGGCTGGTGTCCCGGAGAGCGGTCCATATGGGAAGATCTGGGTTAGTCTCTGCTGTGGGTAGGTAGGTTGGGTATTCAACAGGGACTGTAGCTAGATAGGTCTTGGGGAGTAGAAGTCCATGTTGCTGGGCCCAGGCAAAACCTACATCCATGCTGCCATGGCTACTTTGTGTCTGAACCCAGGGACATACACAGAATGGGTCATCTCGTTGACCATATTGCTAAGATCACGCTGTGTTGAGATCATTCTTTTGTGAGCATTCACATGCGAGACCATTTGGAGAGCTCCTTGCCATCAAATTTCCAGTAGTGTTCTTCCAAGTCTCTGACCAAACCATTAGCCATGTCCGTGAAGGAACATCCTGGAAAGTTCTCACACAGGGAGGGTTTGCCTCCACCACTGCCCACAGGGGGGCATCCCTGAGTACGGCCATGGTGCTGGAGAGCTACTACCCATTGTCTCTCACCCCTTGGTCTCTCTCCACCAGCCTTCAGGTGTGGGATTCCTAAAGCACTCCCTAGCCCCAACTGCAATGCTGCAGGACACTTTTATAGAAAGTGACCAAATCCCTCAGATCTGTATCTGGTAATAGCCACTCAATGACGCCCGTATCGGGTTGCTTTCTCAGCCTTGTCTTGGTGGTTCAGGGGCACAGACCATGTCTACTGACCTCCTTACCTAAGAGTGAGTTCCTTTTCCATCTGGGGATGTTGCCCCGAGGGTGGCAGGGAGAAAGCTACGTCCCTCCAGGTAGGGCCTCAGGGTAGTGTGGCTGAGGAAATTGTCAGACTATATCAAAGTTTCTCAGTTCCAAGCAGGAATCCCATGCACCCTTGACTTTAACAGTTCTGAAATGGGTATGTCTCAGAGTCAAAGTTTACATTTCCTGGAGGCTTTTCCCCTCCACATAAAAAAAAAAAAAAAACAGACCAGAGATACTTATTTATACCAATGGTGTATCTCTCAGTCAAGGCTCTTGACACTGAGATATTAGGCAAAATGACAACCCCCAGAGATGGGTGAATTACCTAAGGAGACAGGGGGAGGGGGGAGAAAAAGAAGTAGGAAATGAAATTTTAAAAATGTTTAGTATTCCTGCAATATCGGGTAACAATTATTGAATGCTTGCTGTGTGCAAGGCACTGTGCACACATTAGCAACTTCAGATCTGATGACAACCTCGTGAAGCAGGCATTGCTACCATCAGCAGCGTCCCCCTTTTTCGGGTGAGGAAACTGGAGAAAGTTGCCCAGAGCCTACAGCTAGTTAGTGGTAGAGGTGGGATCTCAGCTCAAGCAGTTCTGGCTCTAGAGACCTCTCTTTTCATGTCTACGCTACGCCCGTCTCAGGAGTAGCCTCTTAATCAGGCATTTGCTAGGTTGGGTTCAAAAAGCACCAGACTGGATGCCCTGGATTTATCCAGCAGAGTTCTTAGCTGCAGGCAACAGAAACTGACTTCTCTCTTTAAGAAGGAAAGGGATTTGTTGAGAGGGTATCAGTCTAGGCATCAACAAGTTGCTAAGTCCATGAGCAGCAATGTCAAAATGTGTCGATCCCTGGCCAATCTCAGCACCATGAAAAAAAAAGCGGGATCTGGACATTGCTATCTCCTGATATGATGCCAAAATAACGAACCTGAATCTGATTTAGCCTCTGATATAACTACCAGTTTCCAAGAAATGCAGAGGCCAGAGGAAATATTAAACAAAACTATGAGATAGCAACCAGCCAAGACCAGGGGTTGAAAATTCCCTTAAATATTGACCCTAATTCTTCAGGAAACAAGAGACACAGAACTGAAGAAAAAGAAGAAAAACTTTTATAAATGGAAAGGCATTTGGAGGCATGTTAGCCAAATCCAATAGGCGGGTATTATTTAGATTCTGATTTGGATAAATCATGGATATACTTTTTTTTTTAGACAATCAGGGAAACTTGAGCATTGTTTGGATATTAGACAGTAAAGAATCACTGTCAGTGGTACCGGGGACACAGCACACAACGTAGCTGAACGTGTGGGTTTTAAGTTTATATCTATTTGAGATATAGTGAAACACAACGAGAGAGGGAACACAAGCAGGGGGAGTGAGAGAGAGAGAAGCAGACTTCCCACCGGGCAGCGAGCCCGATGTGGGGCTCGATCCCGGAACTCCGGGATCATGACCTGAGCTGAAGGCAGATGCTTAACGACTGAGCCACCCAGGTGCCTCTTAAGTTTATATCTATTCAAGATACATATGAAAGTACTTAGGAGTGAAATGATAGGATGTCTAGAAGTTGCTTTAAAATAAATTATGTAGCATCTCCAACTTCAAGGAGAAGGAGCACATTTTCTTAATTCTGTAATTGTGGGCTGAGTATAGGGATTTTCTAAGAGTCAAGTACAAAAAAAAAAAAAAAAAAAAAAGACCAAAGAGTCAAATACAGAAAGGAACTAGAAGGGAAAACGGGTAACTCAACAGTAAAGAAACCTAACGAATCCCACGTCAGCAGGTAATCAAGATCAATATCAATGATACATCGTGTTGATGGTCCGTACACTTGATATGGTATTGATTAGAGTCACACTTGACCTCGGCGATTCCCCTCCCCCCATTCCATAGCCCTGATATAATCACGAGTAAGACGGTAGACAACGAGGGGGGCTTCTTACAATAGAGCTGACCAGTGCTCCTCAAAACTGTCAGGTCATCAAAAACAAGGGAAGCCTGTGAAAGAAAAACTGTTTCTCTCCTCACAGCACCTGTGACACCCAATGCGTGAATTTTCCGCATGAAGCAATTCTCCGATGTTCTACGGACGCCGACGACTGGCCGACCAATGAGTTAGTTCTATTCTGACACTAACTACCCAGAACGAATACAGATAGCCAGCTTGAGGGCTCGGCCCCCACCAACACCCCACATTGCACACCGACCACAAGGAGGGGGTGTCCGTCTTACCCACCTCTGTCGGACTTGGCTACAAATTGAGGGGTCCCAATTTCTCCTCAGGTTTGATAATTTGCTATAACAGCTCGCAGCACTTGGGGAAACACATTTATGGGTGGCATTATAAAGGATACTGAAAGGAGTACAGAGGAACAGCCAGATGAAGAGGTACACAGAATAAAATCCAGAAGGATCCTAAGGCACAGCACGTACTTGGGTCCCTCCCGCATCGACATTCTGGAGCACGGATGCATTTACCAACCTGAAAGCTCCCTCAACTCCATAGTTTAGGGATTTTCGTGGAGGTTTTAGCAGTTGGCACGATCCTAAGTAAGTCCATCTCTAGACCCTCTCCTTGCCCCAGAGGATAGGGGAAGGGAGGGACCGAAATTCCTATTCTCCAGTCTTGGCTTGGTCTTTCTGGCAACCAGCCCTCATCCCAAAGCTACTAGGGGTCCCCAGCCATAGTCAGCTGGACAGCATACAAAGACACATACCACTCAGGACTGTTCCAAGGGTCTTAAAGCTCTTGTATCAGGAAGACTAGGCATTAATAGCAGAAAGGGTTCCTATCATTCAGAAAAGTGTAACGGTTTTAGGAGTTCAGGATTAGGAACCAGGGACAAGATCAAATATGTATTTCTTACTGTATCACAGTACAGTGCCCTTACTATGGTGTGATGGAAATAACCCTTTACTTCTGTGATCTTCCTCCCCTGGGCCCCAAGTCCCAGTCGAATCCTGAGAAAAATACTAGACAAGTAGCCAGAGTGGGGCATCCTACAATAAACCTGAGGAGTACTCCTCAAAACTGTGAAGATCATCAAAAACAAGGGAAGTCTGTGAATTTCTCACAGCCAAGAGGAGCCTAAGAAGACCCAACAGCTTACCATATGGGATATGGTCTTCGGCATGGGATCCTGGACAGGCAAAGGGCATTAGGTAAAAACTAAGGCGATCAAGTGTGGACTTTATTTAATAATAACATATCAGCATTGGTTCATTACTTGTAACAGATGGACCACACTAATATGAGATGTTAACGATAAGAGAGACTGGGTATGGGATGGGGTTGTGGGAATTTGTAGAATTATCTGCTCAATCTTTCTGTAAATCTAAAACTCTTCCGAAAAGTAAACTCTTCATGAACATTTTTTGAGGAAAAAGGCATTTCGGGATTCTACAGAAGGGAAGATGAAGAAGAATGGCAGAAAGTCAGTAAATTTTGAAGCTTGAGGAGGGGTACATGGGGGTCCTTTGTACAATTGTACTTTCATATATGTTTGGAAGTTTCTGAAATAAAAGGTTTATTTTTTGAGAATATTAAGAGCCTCCCCTGTCCTCCAGGTGGGTTGAGGCATCACCCCTGGTGGGAAATACCAGCCACACGAGGGGCCAGAACTGGCCAGGGGGACGCTGGGGTCTGCACCCCCAAAGTCGTCAGCCCAGCTTCTGCCTCAGGGCGCTCAATCTTACTGTAACTGTCCCAGCCCTACGGCCACCAAGAATATCCTTGCCCCCTTTCTTTGTGTCACCAGTTTGAGTATAAAATGGGACGGGTGTATCTAACTGGTCAAACTTTGTTCACGTATCTCAAGGGAGGCTGGGATTGTGGGTCACCGGCCTTACCAGCTTCCGGGGGACGAGGTGGGCTCACCTGCTAGCAAGATTCAGCGCAGCAGGAGTACCCCAAGCAGAGGGAGGGGTCCACTGCTGGGACCCGCATGTTCCCTCACTGCCTTGCTACACTGGGCTGTGACAGTCAGGGGCTTCTCCTTCTGGTCCACCCTCTTGCCCTCTGAGCTTAGCAGCCCACCATGCTCCTGGGAGGCATTCATTCAAAAGCGAGTGAATGAGAAGAGGTAGTTGTAGAAATGTTCTTGCCTCTGAGAGAGAAGGTGGTAAGATCCTAGTGTTGTGAAGCCAGGGTTCTAGCCCAGACCCCTCATGCCCTGGCTATATGCTTTTCAGGGAGTCACTCTCCCTCTCTGAGCCTGCCTTCGTCCCTTCTGTAATGAGGGAGGTGGACCCATTGGCCTTCTTGCTTATCCCTCCTTCAGCCCAGGGCAAAGACACAGTCTGGACTGAGAGTTCAGCCCACAGCTGGCCTGGTGACTTCCTGTGAGGACCTAGCCCTCTTTACTGCTGAGGGGAGAGGCGGGCGTCTGCCCTGCCAGTCCCCAGACTGGTAATGTGAAGGCCTTGAAGACGCAGAGAACTCTTTCTAACCCTCAGTTTCCCCATCTGTATGATGGGGGCAGGGAGGGCTGGTGACCACTCCCCAGGGACTTTCCCTGCTCCGGCCTTCTGTCATTATGAAGCCCACCTGTGAGGGCCTCTGTCGCAGACGTCCTGGCTCAGGGACATCTGGTGAGAGAGCCCCGGAAGACGAGCCGGGTCACGGAGCTGTTCGCTCCCATCTAGGGTGTGAGGTGGGCCCTCCCGACCCAGGGACTGGCTCTGTGGGGACGCAAGAAAGCCAGCCTGGATGATGCCTGCTGTCTCTCCAGAGGGAGGGAGCCTCTGAGAGAGGAGCGAGCCAGAAACGTAAATCAAATGAGGTGTAAAATTGTTCCGAGCTACGCTTCGTAAAGCTGCTGCCACATGTCGTTAGTGTTGGCCCCAGAGCTGGGGACACGCAGGCCGGCGCCTGGCGGGCGGGCTGGTAGTCAGTCCAGAAGTGGTGGTGGGGACTGTCCCTCCACGTGGGGGCACCGCTGACCCACTCTGGCCCCCATTCCTTCTCCGGGGGGACCCAAGGAAGGCGGCTGAGGGGCAGGCGCCTCTGGCCTGCCTGTCCTGACCAGCCCCTCCTCCTCGAATTCTCCTCTGAGAAGTGGCCATGGGCGCCTTCCAGGTGCGAGGGGCCCGAGGTCGCCCCGACCTGCAGCTCCATGTTCTCGGCAAGAACAGCCAGCAGGCCATCAGCTGCCCTGGACACGGCCACGGCAGAGGTGCCCAGCTGGCCTGCTAGGCTCAAGGTCAGCGGGCTGCCAACCCTCTCCGCGCTCCATTCACCGCCAGTGGCGCAGGGAGCCTCCTTGGGAGATGTGGGACCCGTCCGTGGTCCCCAGACCGAGATTTCCAAAAGTTTCTTTTGCCAAGTGAAGACATTTAAAAAGATAACAAACTACAATCTACTGTCGGTGTTATGTAGTCATATTAACCACAGGAAATACGACCGGCATAATCACGTCCCTAAAATCCACTCATCATTGCCTCATGTCTCCGTGAGCCGTGAGGACTATAGGCAGCGGCAGAGATTGGTGCTTCGACCAGGGGCTGGGGTGTTCTGAGAGTCGAGTCGTCACCGGACATGTTGTCCTCCCTGCCCAGGCTCGCTCAGGAGGGGGCTTCTAGAAAGAGGCGTGTGTTGAGGCATGTGGCTCTTCTCACCTCCCACCCCACATCGAAGCTTTCCTGGCAACTCTAACAGAACTCACTCGAACAGACTCCCTCCAAGCTGAACTATCTTTCCAGAGTTCTAGGAATCCGAGCCAGACGTGAAAGGGACTATTTTTCAGAGGTGGCTGGTCTGGGCCCCAAGGGGCTGCCTTCTCTGTGTAATAATAATAGTGGCCTTAGCAAGGTAACCTTCTTGGTATACAGTTTTTGCAGGCTGGGCTCCCCAAGAGAAGTCAAAGGTGAAGCTTGGGGTACAAGATGTTATGAGAGGTTAATGTGTATCAGAGGAAAGGGGGGAAGGAGGAGTGAGCAGAGGTGAACCCTGATGCAAGTCTGAGCCTGCAGGCTCAGCCAGTGCCCGACAGTGCCCCTTGGCTACCCAAATGCCCAGGTCTTTGTGCCCGCCCCACTGCTCAGTCCCTGGCTACAGGCTGGCCCGGGCAGGCGCAGCCTTGGGGTGAGACGGGCATCTGCAGCTGGACCCAGCTAAAGGGACGGACAGGTGGAGACCACCTGGCCACTTCTCACAGCATCCCAGAAGAAGGGGATAGTCACCTCCATGTCCCCCAGAATAGCCAGGGTTTTTTTTTTATGATTTTATTTATGAGAGAGAGAGAGAGAGAGAGCGCGCACAAGCAATGGGGAGGGGCAAAGGGAGAGGAGAAGCAGGCTCCCCACTGAGCAAGGAGGCCCACACGGGGCTCCATCCCAGGACCCTGGGATCACAACCTGATCTGAAAGCAGATGTTTAACTGACTGAGCCACCCAGGCACCCCCAGAATAGTAAGTTTCCAAAGCACTTTCACATTTCTGGATTCTTTTTTTTTTTTTTTTTTTTTTTTTTTTTTTTTTTTTTTACATTTCTGGATTCTTACAACAACCCTGGGAGGCAGGCAGACCAGAAATACTTACCCCCTCTTCACAGATGGGCAAACTGAGGTCACATAGTCACCTATCAAATAAGATGGTACTGACCAGGTACTCTAACCTAGGTCCTCAGAGTCATCTTCTAGTGCCTCTATGACCAAGAGTTAGGGATCAGTGATAATAATCATCACAGTATATGTTAACAGTATTACTGATTAATCCCTAGGTGAACAGCTAGACACTATAGCATGAACTTTGCTTATCAGTTCATTTAAACTCCCCAACAATGCTATGAGCTGACTTCTAGTATCCTCCCCATTTCATGGATAAGTAAATTGAGGCTCAGAATGGTGAAGACTCTGACCCCAGGTTGCTCAGCTAGTAAAGCAGGGTCACAACTCAGATCCAGGTCTGTCTAGCTCCAGGGCCTGTAGGACCCGTGCTCTTAGACACCATGGCTGATCGGAGCTCCCAGGCCCTCGGGGAAACGTGGAGAGGGGTCAGACTAGTGCTTGAGGTATGGGCAGCACGGATGGAAGGGCCCTGAAGACAGACACCACTTCCTGAGGGAGGCAGCACTCTGGATGGGGGGCTGGAGCCTCTGCTTGCCCGAGGTGTGTGGCCTGGAAGCAGCCTCCTCCACTCAGGGCTTCTGGAAAAACAAGGGTTGAGCCTATGTGCATTCTAAAGGATCTTCCTGAAAACTTCTAACCATCTGGGTTTCTACTTTGGGCTTCTATATGGAGCTACCCATGGCTTTGTAAACCTGCTCCTTCCTCCTACAGGAAGTCCCCTTGGTGGTCTGACCTCTCACCATTCCCAGTGGAGTGCCTGGCCTGGGTACACTGTATCTGCCCCACACAGTAAGACATCAGTCTCTGTGCTGGGCCATCTCTCCCTTCCCTGTCACACTTGTCTACACAGCACGACCCGCCCCAGGTTTGGCTAACACCACCTCCTCCAGCCCTCCTTACTCCTGGGCCCTGGGAAGCCCTTTGGCCTGGGAAGATACCCTGGAGACTCTTGGAGAGACAAAGCAGGGAAGGGAGGGGAAGAGGAGGTAGCAAGAGGGGAGGGAGTGGGGTACCCATGGTGGGGGTGGGGCATGGGAGGGCTGCAGAGGCTCCACATTTCTCACAGAACCCTCTCCAGGAAATTTCATGCTCCATCAAGAACTCATAAAATCAAAGATGTGCTGCCATATGCAATAATTTGCCCAGAACAAGTGATGAAAGCTTCCTTCCCATTAATCGCTGGGCAAGCAGCTAATTGATTTACAGGCATGTGGCCTGTGCAGCACTCCGGGGGAGGGGCGAGGTGATGTCTGGTGTGAGTGTGGCTCTGACGTCATACACTCCCAGTTTGGAGTTCAAGACCCTCCACGGGCATGGCCGGACCTGGTCTTCACTGCCCTGACCTGCCTACACCAGACTTTCACGTCAGAGCCCGCTGCACCCCAACTTCTAGAATGTTCTCGGAGCTGCTCCTGTAGAAACCAGAGCCGGGGCTTAGGACGGTTCCAAACCAGTCACAGCCAGCACAGACCCCTTCTAGCCAGTCCAAGCCGGTTTCAGCTCATTCTGATTCTGACCAGATCAGGAGAAAAACTGGTTCTAAAGTGATCTGATCGGATCACACTAATTTAGATCTTATTTTTTAAGATTGTATTTATTCATTAGAGAGAGAGAGCACATGCATGCACAAGTGGGGGGAGGGGCAGAGGGAAAAATAGACTCCCCCCTGAGCAGAAAGCCTGACTCGGAGCTCCACCCCAGGACCCTGGGATCATAACCTGAGCC